>CAHIKZ030004821.1:0-18625 GCA_903632075.3 Acanthosepion pharaonis
AAACTGGTGCCCTGAAAAGGAAATTACTTATGATTCAACCTAATGTGGGCAGTGCACTAGGAAGAAAAACTGTGTACCTTTACTTTACAGAAAACAAAATGAAGCAGTCAAACATTTAGGTAGCAGCAGTAGAAAACTTAATCAGCAGGCAGGTTAGGTTTAAGGCTCCAAATTCCCCAGAGCAAATTGTCTTACATTATTAAAGTATTGATTCATAAATTTAGTGACATAGTGATTGCGAGTTCAATCCTGGGGCCTGACAGTGTGTGTACTTGGAATCAGTTGAAATGGGTAAACAATAATTGAACAGCAATTTAAAAATAAGAACTAGACAGAGGAACGAGAACAGCCTACTTCTGTAGATTAAATAAAAGTTTTCAGTTCAGAATTCTCTGCAGGTAACTCAGATTGACACCTGATGAAGGCTGGAAGGGCACAACAGTCAAAACATGAGAACAACAGCAAATAGTCCAAATGTAAATAGTGTAAATAGTCCAAATGTAATTTAAGAAAACAACTGAATAGATAAGTATGTGATGAACTGAAGCTATCTTAGCAAACCTGTATTTCATATGCTGCTGCAAGTCAAGAGAATTTAGCTATAATATGGTAAAAGGAAATAGTGTCAATAATAAACCAAGTGAATTAATAAATTCTTTGATGAATTGAAGCTATCTTAGCAAACCTGTATTTCAGATGCTGTCAAGAGAACTTAGTAATAATGTCAGAGCAGAATAAGTGTGTACATACAGAGATGCATATATACACAACTGTATGTACATACACTCAAACCCATACACAAACATATTTACCACCATACACGTATAGATATAAATATACAAAATCAATATGTATCTTCACTAACCTTCCTCTTTCATTACATAAGCTTGTATGAAAAGGAGCATTATTAATAGATTCTACGATGGCATAAAATCAGTGATTCCAATCAAGGTGTGAAATTGAAAGCATAGGTGGTGGAACATAAAATACAAAAGGTAGGTGGGGTGATGGCTATTAAGATTAAGGTGGGAAAAAGTGGGTGTAGGACTTACTCATTCAAGGAATGGTGTTGTTGATTATAGTTCTCCCCATGGAAATTTTAATCTCTGACTAAACCTAAATCTCTTTCAATTTAAAAATTTACTTTGAGGATGGACTTTCAAATCCGACCTGCGTCTGCCTTCCCAGCTGTTGATGACCAGAATGGTTGAAGTGCACACAGACTAGGAAACTGTCGTTGTCCTTGATTTTTTTTGTGGTTATTGAACCAGAGACCGAAATCTGTTCCAGTTTCTCCTACATAATTCCCCTTCTCGTATCTTTGACAGAAAAATAAATATACGAGATTGGAACTATTACAGCTCTGTGCCACCAGTTTGAATACCATGTGAGTTCTAAGTTGGGGTGTGTGTGTGGGGGGGGAATGTTGTGCACTGGGGTGTGTTGCAGGTAACATTCCCTTGATGAAGGGATGAGTTGCATATGGTGGATGATGTTAAAGGTCTAAAGAGGGTTGGGGAGCTGTCCCCTCACATGTAGGGGATAATCACTAAATATTTTTCTAATTGTATTGTCTAGTTTTAAATGCTGGAAATCTTTGGTTAAGGTGTGGGAAAATTTGTGGATGTTGTAATTAAAATAGGAATTCTGGAATTATTTTTTTAGTTTCATAGGTAAGGAGAGTGTTTCTGTCATTTGTGGACACCTTGCAAATAGATTCTTTGATCATTGTAAGTGAGAAATTCCTATTGAGAAAGTGATTGAATAGTAGTCCTATATGTTGTAATCTTCCTCATGTGAACAGAGGCGTTTTATGCACAAGCATTGGCTGTATATATACAATGTTGTACAAAAGTATGTGAAACCCTAAGATAATATTTAAAAAATATCTCATTTTTCTAGGTAAGCAACAAATCTTAAGGTATATATTCATAAACAGAAACCTTTATTAAATCAATTCACTTTCAAAAATGTTTATCAAGCTGCAATAAAATTATTATGATGTTCAAAAGTAAGTGAAGGCATATATTTAATATTTGGTCACTGCTCTTTTTAAAGTTACAATGTCAACCAGTTTTTTCTATAATTTTTAAGATATTACCTGGTTTTCAGGCATGCACTGCCTTCTTTTACTTGAATCACAGATTTGTAATTGGGTTTAGATCAGGACTTTAACAAGGCAATTCCAAGACTTGAATTTTTACTTTTTATGAACCTATCCTTTTGTGGGTTTGCTTTGATGCTTGATCATTATCCTATTGGAAGTTCCAGCCTCGACATTTGAACTGAGGACAAGACACTTTCATTCAAAATTGCTTGTTATCTTGCAGACTCTATTGTACCATGCATATTATTTTGCCTGTTCCAGCTGCAGTAAAGCACACCAAATCATAATGCTGTTACTGCCACATTTAATGGTTGGTATCAAATTCTTCTCTTCAAAAGCCGTATTAAGAGCTCACCAGATATAACATCTATTGTTCTTCCTCAAAATCTCTAATATGTGTTTCCATCTGGCCTATTATGTCTGACTTCACAATAGTTTAGCAGGTGTGACATGAATATGGTATATCTTTCCTGTTTATTCATAGATAACAATAAATGTGTTTTTGTAGAAAGACAGACCACATGTTTCAAAGTACTTTACGTCTTTCCATGTAATTTCATTGTCATGCTTTTGAAAACGTAGATCCATGACTTTCACATGAAGCATATATTTGTCTGTGTTTTCATGGAAAGTGAAGTGTCTTTTCTTTCATTTGCTCTGCGCAATGTATTGCTTTTCATGGAAACATGTAGCCACATCCCTGTGATGCACAAACGGGGAAGATAATGCCTTAGATGTTTATGCAACTGTGATGCAGGATGTGCATGTACCAGCATTGCTGCAAGTCTATTGTATTTTGCAATATTTGGAAATAAAGCATTACAGTTTTTACAAGAATATGATTCATATTTCACACAAAATATGACTTCTCAGAAAAGGTATATCCACTATTTTTCATTTCTACAGGTTTTACATGATGTACTACAAAAGAATTTTTTAAATTTCTCTGAAAATTCAGATTGGGAAACAACTACAGATTCAGAAACAAAATGTGGACTACAAAATTTCTCTGAAAATACGTATCAGTAAACATCATGATAATATTTTTTCTTTCCATTGTGTATACAAAAATGGCTCAACAAAAATCATTTCCATAAAAATGCAGGTCCACAAATTTCCAGAAACTATAGCTATTCTGCAGTGTGTGTACACATGTGATTTACAAAATCTGACTTCTTTGAAAATGCAGATCCACAATCTTCACAGAAATATGGTTTCTCACCAGTATGTGTACGCATGTGACTGACCATTTCTGACTTGCATATGAATGCAGATCCACAGACTATACAAGAATATGGTTTCTCTCTAGAGTGTGTGTGCATATGTCTCACTAAAGACGATTTCTCTGAGAATGCAGATCCACAAATTTCACAAGTATATGGTTTTTCTCCAGTGTGTGTACGTATATGCTTGACCAAATCTGACTTGCATGAAAATGCGCAGCCACAAACTTCACAAGAATATGGTTTCTCTCCAGTATGTGTACGCATATGTGTCACTAAAGTAGACTTCTGTGAAAATGCAGATACACACATTTCACAAGAATATGGTTTCTCTCCAGTGTGTGTACGCATATGTGTCACTAAATTAGATGTCTGGGAAAATGCAGATCCACAATCTTCACAGGAATAGGGTTTCTCTCCAGTGTGTGCACGCATATGTGATACTAAATGTGACTTCCATGAAAATGCAGATCCACACATTTCACAGGAATATGGTTTCTCACCAGTGTGTTTACGCATGTGACTGACCATTTCTGACTTGCATATGAATGCAGATCCACAGACTATACAAGAATGTGGTTTCTCTCCAGTGTGTGTATGCATATGTCTCACTAAAGACGATTTCATTGAGAATGCAGATCCACAAATTTCACAAGTATATGGTTTCTCTCCAGTGTGTGTACGCATATGTTTGACCAAATCTGACTTGCATGTAGATGTGTAGCCACAAACTTCACAAGAATATGGTTTCTCTCCAGTGTGTATATGCATATGTCTAACTAAATGTGATTTCACTGAAAATGCAGATCCACAAACAGTACAAGAATATGGTTTCTCTCCAGTGTGTGTACGTATATGTTTCACTAAATATGACTTCACTGAAAATGCAGCTCCACAAACTTCACAAGAGTATGGTTTCTTTGTAACATATGTTTCCATCTTGCCTATTATGTCTGAATTCACAACAGTTTAGCAGCTTTTATTTGAATATGTCTTGTCTTTCTTGTTTATTCATACATAACATTAAATGTGTTTTTGTGAAAATATAAACCACACTTTTCAAAGTATATTATTTCTTGCTAGATAAAGTTCATTGATTCTCATGCTTTTCACATGAACCATGCAGCATATATTTGTCAGTGTTTTCATGGAGAGTGAAATATCTTTTCCTTCAATGAAATTCTCAATAATAACCAATGCAGATTTGTACAGCCAAAATATCTGTAAAGAAAGAATGCATAAATGATATATTAATGCTGGCAGTGAATAATATACGAAAGTAGTCTACATTATGAGAGATACATACAATTATTATTTCAATAATGAAACAGCAGCAGCCACCAGTTAAGATCAAATATTTTCAATGTGTGGACCAGTAAAAGAAGATTGCTTCACCATCACACCATATCTTATGAAATGTATGCAATTAAAATTAGAACATTGTCAATTCAGAAACAATTGTAATATGGATCTTGAAAATATCTGTAGAATTTTAAGTTTTTTAGACCTTGTCTTGGCTTAATGTCACTAGAAATATGTTTGATCCCATAGCCAGCACCAACTGGTGTGATATTATCTGCTGCAGTAATCTATGCCCAATAAAAGAAAACATCATTTTCCTCAGTGCCAAGGAAAAGAGATCTTTTGTTAATATCACCTATGATTTCTTAAAATAATAGTTAACAATTGAAAGAAAAAACACAGGAATATAGAAATAATTTCTATAATTGATGTAGTATTTTCCACATGATTTAATTATGAATTAAGTGAATAGGAAAGTGTGGAAATTAAGAATATGAAAAATTGATAAAAACATTGATAGTAACACAGGAATGCGAGGAAAGTAATCGAAAATGAAAAAAAGGTAAATGAAGATTGTTTCTGGGATTTCAACCACTATGAGTCATTAATGCTGCAATTGTTGGTTGGTTGGTAGGGAATAGAAGAAAGTACATAATTTCTGTAAATAAAGTAGATATTATCTGTCTATATTTCTTAGATGAGGTATTGTGCCTATTTACACTATTTTTACTTTTCAGGTTGTTGTCCTCATTTTTATTGCCATATTCACAATGCTTCAGCCATTGTACACACACGGCTTCTTCAGGTGATATACATTGGAATTCCTAACTAAAGCTTTTATTTAGTCCACCAAAAACAAATTAGAATATACAAGAAACCTGAAGACCTCATTAGAAATATAGTAAAGAAAGATAATGGAAACAGAAGAAAAACAGTCATAGATTCTGATCAAGAACAAGGACCACTTCCCACCTAAGTTGGTGTTCTGCTCAGGACAATTGTGAGCTGCCAATGCTCTGTGTGCCACCATCTGTTGATATAATTGAGTCATTAATAAGAAAGTCATTATCAGATATCCGAAAATCCGCCCACTTCATGGAAATAATCAAAGATGCTCTCATACTATCCAACCAGATGGCGAGCCTGGATGGGGTGACTTTGTTTACTAAGGGACCCACAGAGGAGACACTCTTGGTAGTTAGGGATAGGCTGGGCTCGGACTCAACCCTAGGTGAATAGACCAGTATACAATAAACCCTATGGAGATACTGATTTTCTATAAACAAATAACACACTTTGGAATGGGATCAGACATATATAAACAGGATGAAGGTTTAGCAATGGGATTGCCATTATCTCCAGCAATGGCAAACATATGCATGGAATACTATGACTGAGGTATGTAGATGACACCTTCATACTCTGGCCACAACAGGAAGAGATCCAGCTCCTACTGGACCATGTGAACTCAATAAGAACAGCAATACAGTTCACAATGGAGGAAGAAAACAACAAACTCACATCCATGGATGTACTAAAATCTCAAATAGAACATGGGCTCAAGAAATCCTTATATCACAAGCCAACATTCAACATTTTCTCTAAACAAACAACACACTTCAGAATGGGATCAGACATCTATCAACAGGAAGTGTTACCTTTATAATTTTATTTCATTATTTAATAACTGAGATAATGAAAATGATTTTATTATTATATTATCAGTTATTATATTCTTAATTTAATATCTGAAATAATAATTAATATAATTATTATTTATTATATCAATAATTAAATTATCTCAGTTATTAAATGTTTAAATTGATAAATGAGTTAATAATTTTATTATCTCAATTTAATTTTTAATTTAATAACTGATAAAATAATATAATCTGTTATCAATTTAATAAGTGAGAGTGAGATAATTTAATATCTCACTCCCAATTAAATTTTTAAATTGATAACTGATATAATAATTTTAATTTTATCATCTCAGTTATTAAATTAAAAGTTAAATTATTATCTCACTCTCAGCTATTAAACTGAGATAATATAAAATCTAATGATAGAGGTAACTCTATAATTTGAAATTTTATGGTATTTAGTATTAATTTATATTCTTTATTATTAATTGCTATACTTTGATGGTTATGAATTGTTAAAGTTATTTTATTTAACTTACAAAAAAGAAAAGAAACTGAAATAAACTAAAAACTAAGTAAATTATTTTTCTTAAACTAAGTAAAAAAAACTAATAAATAAAACAAATTATTTGATGCATGACACACTCTAAAGTAAGATGAATACATAGCAAAATTAAAATATTTAGTGAAATAGGAAAAAAAAACTTTTAAAATTTTGAAGGGATGATTTCCAAAGAAGCCTGTTGAAATGTAGGGACTATGAAACATGGAAGTGAAATGAAAGAATTCCCCACAGCCAAAAAAGTTTATACGTGAAGGAGTTTTTCCTAAAGGAGACAAGCTTTGAATCATGTCACCTTTTAACATAAAAAAAAAATCAGGACCCATCGTTAAGAAATGATTGTATATTACTTTTTATGCTATAAGTAAGTAATATTCATTTCAAATTAGATTAAGGTAACTTTAGATTTTCTAATTTTACTAAAATAATGTGTCATAAATATATTTTATTTTTAGAAGATTTTTAAAATCGATAATTTTGTTTTGTTTACAAATTTCTTAAAATTAAGAAAATGGCTGCTTTTAAGAAAATTCTAAGAAATCGAGTAAATATTTGACATTGCATTCCAAATAATTTCAATTTGAATTACACCAGAATATTTTACTTACTGGAAATAATAAACTTAATTATTTAGCTTTTAATTAAAGCTAAAATGAAATCTTCAAGAATGCTTTTTTTTCATTTTTAAAATTCATTAGGTATTGAAAATTTATACTGAAAATAGTAGATGTACCTTATAGTTATGTACCATGACCCATGATGTTTCATCAAGGTCACAGGTTAATGACAATAATAATCTTTTATTCTCATTTCCAAAAGACTCACTTTTTATGTCAAGTCAATGCATGCGTGAAAAGGTTAAAAAATGCAAACGATCAAACGGGCTATAATTTAGAAACTGAATTTCTTTATACTTAAAAATAAATTATTATGACATTATGTAACCAAAAGGTAAAAAAAATTATTAAAATTAATTTTATTTTTATATGACATTAATTTCCATTGTAAACATTTTTAATCAAAAACTAATTAAATTATAATTTGGAGTTTAATTCCTTTCTCTTATTTACTTACCTGCTTCATGCCATAAAATATTTAACAGCAACAAATGAAACCTTTTTTTTTCTAATAAAATAAAAGTAAAACTATTCAGTACACAATTTATTCATTAATTAAGAAAATTCCATTTGAATCGGATATTTCCGTGATTTTTTGTAAATCATCCATTTTTGATGGTATCTCATCTTTACACATCTACTCTCATCTCATTCATTGATATTTTTGACTTTCTTCAGTTCTGTCTTCAACCCCCAGCCAGCAAAGTAACTAAGCATTTCTTTGAATTCCTCCAAAAATAGACATCGTTCTTGACTCAACTTCATCTTTTATCAATTACTTCATCAATTTTCTTCATTTTTTGTATTTTTTTTTTTCAAATGTTTCTTTTCTTTCAATATGATGGCAATACAAGACTCGTCGATACCCTGCAGGCATTCTGATTTCTTACCCACGTTCAATTTACTTATTTTTTAAACCAATTTTTAGCCACAACAATTGCTTGCCTCAAATCAACTAAAAACATATTTATTAAAATTAGTCGATTTAAGAAAGAAAATTAAAAACTAAATTCATTTTGTCACTAAATTTAAAATTTCAAGTTTTCAGGCTGAACAATGAAGGGTACTGGTGAAAGAGTTTTTAAATCGTGTAAAACTAAAATAATTCAGACATTTTAAGAAAGCATTCTGTTTTCAGAAAAATAAATTAAAACTGTCTCTAAATTGACATATTAAAATAAATATTAAACTTACCGTTGTACAATGTAACAATATCTTACGCCTGAGAAGAATGTTTTGAATATTAATAACCACGAAATTGGAAAGAGTGCGTCAAGGGAGATAATCGAGTAAATCTTAATTCCGATTCTTTATTCAGTGAGTACTACACACATTTAAAAAAAAGTCCAGCGACAACAGCAAATTAATCCTGTTTGTTTTTTGTTTTGTTTTTTTATGAAAAGGTTTTAGATTCGACTTGAAAAGGTAAGTAAAAAAAAATCCACCTAAAATGCCTGAAGGTAATGTGAATTAAAAGAAAAATTAATTTCTTATCAAAGCAATTTTAAAACATTGACACCTTTTCAGCTCATTTAAAAAATAATGTCCATTATTAAAAATCTGTTTGAAAAAAAAAGCAACCTTTTTTTTTAAATTTTAATGTTTAATTTAATTATTTTTATAATTTATTCCATTTTTATTTCAAATTAATTTTCTATTTAATAATTATTATTAGTTTTTTTAACATCGTCACTCTTGTATTGAAGAAGAATGTCTGCTCCACCCGACAAAATTGACTGAATGACGTTCATTATTTGAAATGTTAAATTGAACAACCATTATAGACAAAAAAGTGGAAACAATAAATTTAAAAATCTCTTAAAAATCCAATATTTATCATAGGGATATGTTTCGACTTAATTGAGTAAATTGTTTAGATTTAACTGAATTTTGTAAAAGTATTGTTTATACTTTTTCGTACTAAAAACTTAATGAAAAAATGACATTTTTATTTAGGTCCTGGCGTGAGATTGGAGGAGGAGAAATCATTTGAAAAAAAACACAAACAAATCAGACGATTTTGTTCTTCTCATTGAATCATCTTGACTGAAAGGCAGGTGAAGGAATAATGATAATTTTGAATGAAGAAGAATTCCTTAATGAATCCTTAATTAATTTCACTCATTATTCGGGGGTCGTGGTACAAAAAATGCAAATAAAAATTCAGTTGGGATCGTCTCAGAAGCTTTACTAAAGAAAAGTATATTACATCCCCCCCACCCCAGTTACTATTTTAATGCTGAATTATTTTAAAGACGGAAAATGACGACATAAAAATATATGTTTATTTTGATGTCATTAAGATATTTGGACCAAATTGATGCTGCTCTCTTGAGAAAATAATGTAACAGATTTCACAATTATAAAATTAATTCTAAATGGAAATGAAATAAACTTTAAAAATAATTAAATTATCGCTAAAAAAAAAAAAAGCGCATAGTTTAAAAAAAAAAAAGACGTCAAACTTGACGAAAACAAAATTTTATCGCCAAAATGTTTATGTTACTATTAAGAGTAAAAAACAAAGTAATTTTTAATTATTTTTAAAAAAATTTCTGTCTTTATTACAACATTCTAACTTTCGATTGAAAAACTTGTTTCTCGTCATCACCGGAAGTCTAGTAAAAATAACATAGCGAATTTTTTGTGCATTTTTTTCTTATGACACACATTAATTTTGAAAATCTTGCAAAAATAGAAATAATTGTCAGATTTTAATGAAATTTTCAGAAACTATTCAGAAATGATGGAAATTATTACAAATATGTTTTTTTTTAAAGTCATTATAAAAATATATTTTTTTATATATATATATTACACCCCCATAAATAAATTATTAAAAACTCTAAAAATTTATGGTCGAAGCACGCAAGTCATTATATTAGTTAAAAACACAAGGCTTTGAGGAAAGTAAATCATGTTTTATTTTTTTTTAAATCCGACCTCGTAAACCTAAAATCAGCTCTGAATTGTAACATACAAAACCCAATAAAACAAAGATACTATTTAATTTTAAAGGCTTTTAGTTGCTTTTATTTGTTATTATTAATAGGCATAATATTGTCTGAAGGCAAAAAACTTTTTCGATGAAAAATGAATTTTTAAATGAATTAATTGTTATTTCATGAATTATTTTGTTATTTTTACATAAAGTTGTTAAATAGGCTTGTCCCTGGTAACGTTAAAAAAAGGTCCCCAAATTGATAAAAAAAATTTTAACGTGTAAATGTTTATGTTAAAATTAAAGAGGGAAGACCAAAGTATTTTTTGAATATTTTTTTCAGATTCCTATAAATTTTAAAAATTTTATTTAAAAATCTCGTTTTTCTTGAATAAAAAAATTAGTAAATTCAATTTATCGGCCATTTTTGCCTGAGTTTGTACGCGAAAAATCAAAATTAGTTAAAAAATCAATTAAAATTCAGTTACACCTTTTTTTTTGTTATCTTAGGAAATTTAGAATGATTAAAGTATACTTAATGTAATTTGAAAGAAACATTACTTACTTTTTAGCAGAAAATTTTTTAATTGAGATATTTCCAACCGTAGTGCTTGCCTAGGTGCATGATTGAGACGCGTTAATTGATAGACATGTCAATATTGAAAACTTTACGTCAAGGGAATTTATCGTACGGTAGCGCAGAAGTGATGTAATTTGTTCTAATTTTAAGTAAACCTGGTTAGTAAATTTAAAAAAAAAAAATTCACTTTCAAATTTTTTTAACCTTACGTTTGAGGAAAAATTTCTGAAGTAAAAAGAACTTGCTTCTATCAAGAGAAACAAGTCTACCTCATGTGACATTATTTCAAAGCTGTGCATCCATACTTTCGTTGGAGACGATTTTAAATACAATTTTGGAATATTTAATTATTTTAAAATATCAACAGTTGTCAGATTTTAATAAGCTTTGAAATTTATGATCTTTAAAAAGTAGAGAACATAATGTCATTTCCATAAGGTTGAATAAAGAAACTTAATTTTAAAATATATAACATTTTGTCATTGTGTATTTAAAATAGAAAAAAAAAAGAAAAAATTATTGTAAAAATTCATTTTTCATCAAAATTTTTTTTTTTTTTCAGATAAAATTACCTTAGTATATGTTATTCAGAAAAGTCATAAAAAGCTTTTTTAATTAAATATTGTCTTAGTTTTATTAGGTTTTGTATGTTTACAATTGAGGTAAAAGTTTGGACAATTTTACACATTTTTTTACCAAAAAAATCGATGATTTAGAATCTTCAGAGTCTTGTGCATTTAATTGAAAAAAAATTCCGGTTGCAAAAATAAATTTTTGAAGTTTTCATAAAATTAAGTTCGAGGGGTGTAACATATATAAAAAGAATATGTTTATAACATGACTTTCAAAAAGACAAACATTTCTAAAATAATTTCATTCATTTGTGAATAAGTTCTGAAAGTTTCATTAAAATTCAACAAGTACTTGATTTTTGCAAGATTTTCTAAATCAATGTGTTTTTTTCAACTGAAAACAGTGAAAAACAAGTAATGCTAATATTACCTAATTTTTTACCTAAAAAAAAACAAGATTTTCAACCTAAATTTAAAATATGCTGCAAATGAAAAAAAAAAATTTAAATTATTAAAAAAAATACCTTGGTCTTCCCTCTTTAATTTTAACATAAACATTTACACGTTAAAATTTTTTTATCAAGATGAGGTCTAAAGAACTTTAAATATCAACAGATATTTTTCAAGATTCATATTTGTATTGCTTCTGAATTGACAATGTTCTGATTTTAATTGCATACATTTCATAAAATATGATGTGAAGCAATCTTCTTTCACTGGTTAACACACTGAAATGCTTGATCGTCAATGGTGGCTGCTGGTGTTGAAATAATAATTGCACATATCTTACATTATATAGACTGCTTTGATATATTATTCACTGCTGCAAATAATATATAACTTATGCCTTCTTTTTTTACAGATGCTGTACAAATCTGCATTGAGTATTACTGAGAATTTCATTGAAGGAAAAGACATTACACTTTCCATGAAAACACTAACAAATATATGCGACAAGAAATAATGTAATTTGACATGTATTGTTTATTTTTTTACAAAAATACATTTTATGTTATATTTGAATAAACAGCAACGAAAGGACATATGTGACATTTGCTAAACTGTTGTGAAGTCAGACAATAGGCCAAATGGAGACACATATTACAAAGAAAACCTATTCTTGTGAAGTTTGTGGATCAGCATTTTCACAGAAGTCGCATTTATTGAGACATATGTGTACACACACTGGAGAGAAACCATATTCTTGTAAAGTTTGTGAATGTACATTTTCACTGAAGCCAGATATGGTGAAACATATGTGTACACACACTGGAAAGAAACCATATTCTTGTGAAGTTTGTGGATATGCATTTTCACGCAAGGCAGATTTAGTGCCACATATGCGTACACACACTGGAGAGAAACCCTATTCTTGTGAAGTTTGTGGATCTGCATTTTCACAGAAGTCACATTTAGTGAAACATATGTGTACACACACTGGAGAGAAACCATATTCTTGTGAAGTTTGTGGATCTACATTTTCAGCGAAGCCAGATATGGTTGAACATATGCGTACACACACTGGAGAGAAACCATATTCTTGTGATGTTTGTGGAAATGTATTTTCACACAAGTCAAACTTAGTGACACATATGCGTACACACTCTGGAGAGAAACCCTATCCTTGTGATGTTTGTGGTGCTGCATTTTCAGTGAAGTCCAATTTGGTTTCACATATGCGTACACACACTGGAGAGAAACCCTATCCTTGTGATGTTTGTGGAGCTGCATTTTCAGTGAAGTCCAATTTGGTTTCACATATGCGTACACACACTGGAGTGAAAGAATATTCTTGTGAAATTTGTGGATCTGCATTTTCACAGAAGTCACAATTAGTGCAACATATGCGTACACACACTGGAGAGAAACCATATTCTTGTGAAGTTTGTGGATCTGCATTTTCACAGAAGTCGCATTTAGTTCATCACATGCGTACACACACTGGAGAGAAACCCTATTCTTGTGATGTTTGTGGATCTGCATTTTCAGTGAAGTCCAATTTGTTCAAACATATGCGTACACACACTGGGAAGAAACCCTAATCTCATTGAAGTTTGTGGATCTGCATTTTCACATAAGTCACATTTGGTGCAACACACACTGAGAAGAAACCCTATTCTTGCGAAGTTCATGGATCTAAATTTTCAGTGAAGTTAGACATTGTCAAACATATGCTTATACACACTGAAGTGACACCATATTCTTTTGAAGTTTGTTGATCTGCATTTTCGCAAGTCACATTTAGTGCCACATATGCGTACACACTAGAGAGAAACCCTATTCTTGTGATGTTTGTGGATCTGCATTTTCATTGAATTCAAGTTTGGTCAAACATATGCTTACACACACTGGAGAGATACCATATTCTTGTGAAGTTTGTGGTTCTGCATTTTCATGGAAATCAAATATGGTCAATCATATGCATACACACTCTATAGATAAGCTATAGTTTCTTGAAATTTTTGGATCTCCATTTTTATGGAAATGATGCTGAGCCCTTTTTGCATACACACGAGAAACACCAAAAATATTATCATGATGTTTGCTGATACGTATTTCCAGAAAGATTTTTTTGCATCATGTGTGTGCACAATAGACAGAAACCCTATCATAGTCCACATTTAGTTTCTGAATCAATAGAAAATTCTTTTGCAATGTACCATGTAAAAACCTGTAGAAATAAAAAATGATGGCTATATCTTTTCTGAGAAGTCATATTTTGTGTGAAATATGAATCATATTCTTGTAAAACATTTAATGCATTATTTGCAAATAATGCAAAATACAATAGACTTGCTGCAATGCTGGTATGTGCACATCCTGCATCACAATTGCATAAAAATCTAATGCATTATTTTCCCTATCTGTGCATCACAGAGTCATAGTTACATGTTCCCATGAAAACCAATACATTACACAGATCCAATGAAGGAAATGACATTTCACTTTCCATGAAAACACAAATAGAAGCTACATGCTTCATGTGAAAATCAAGGATCTACAATGTCAAAGGCATGACAATAAAATTGTCTGGAAAGAAATAAAGCACTTTGAAATGTGTGGTCTAATATTCTACTAAAACACATTTAGTGTTATCTATGAATAAACAGGAAAGATTGGCCATATTCATGTAACATCTGCTAAACTATTGCAAAGTCAGACATAATAGGCCAGATGAAAATTTTAATAAAATAACCCATTCACTAAAATATTCATTCATTACTGAATACTTCCTGAAAATTGCATTTGAACTGGATAATTTCCTGAATTTTGGCAAATATTTTAAAACTGTATTGATTTTTTTTTACTTTCTTTGTGGAAAAAGTATCCATTTTGGTGATATCTGTAAAATGTAAACAAAAAATTTCATAATCCTTTAAAAATACAACATTTGTGCTCAAGATAAATTTCTAAATAAATTTAATGATTAATTAACTGGATATTCTAAACCTAATGATTACTTTTTTTTTCTCTAAAAGAATATAAATAACCAGCGAGGTCAGAGATATTTTCATATTTCATTCAAGCTTTGTCTTCAGAATTGCATGAAAATAAAAGATATCCACCACCATTTTTTTTTTTTTTTGGTAAGCTGTGTATATACTGTAGTTAAACAATATAACTTATTGTGTATGCAAAAGTGTTCAGTTAGAGACTAAGTTTTAAAAATATGTATGCAAACACCAAAAAAAGGTGAGGCTTTAAGAAATCACATATTTAAAACCTATAACAATGGAGAAGGCTATAAAAATCTATTGTCCGTCAACAAGAGCAAGTAGACATCTAGTTTGGCAAATCCTGCTGTGAAATTTGCAGTTTTCCAATACAATGTCAGAATCAATGTGCATACATCTGCAGTGCATCAAAATGTGAACAATGATGTTCTTCATCGCAGCATGCCTAAAAAAAAAATCACTGCTTACAAAATCCCACAAACATGCTTGCCTTAAGTAAGCCAAAGCTCATATCAATAAGCTAGAAACATTCTGGCAAAAGGGTTTATGGTCAGATGAGACCAATGTAGAGATTTTTTCTCCATGCTTCATTTATGTCAAGTGGTTGATATTCAATAAATGTTTATCGAACTGACTACATTGTTATCTTTTTGATAATCCTTTTTTTATTAACCAACCTATTTATTATATTATATATATATATATATATATATATATAGGAACACAAGTTTGACAAAATAATAAACAAATTCATTACATATATGAAAAGGCGGAAAATTACAAATACACTAAATGTTTCTCTGAATTGATAAGTATGTCAGTTTTGTTCAATATAGCTTCATGAAAATGTTTTTACTCTTTGAAAAATAAATTTCATATTGGTGATGTCTCAATGTGAATTGTATGAGGTAATATTTATGCTATAAAATTTTAAGATGATTTCAAAACTTTTGTTCTGCTGAGCTTTCATATTTGATTACTTGACTTCATGAATTTAAGCACAGTATGAGATTTGATTTTACTGTTGACATTGCTAGACTTAACTGTAAGTTCTATGCTGACAGTTTCTTCTCTCACATTTCTTGTCCATGAACTCTCTTCCAGCTTCTTGCTTTCCTGTCAAAAATGATGTTGCATTTAAATGCAACATCAATAATCTTCTATCAAGAATCTCTCTCATATATATATATATATATATATATATATATATATATAAATAAACATGAAATATCTTTTTTTTGTATGTTTGTTTGTAAAAGAACTCATAAAGGAGATGTGAAAGGAAATGATTTGGTCTTTTGTCACAAAGTAGAAACAGCTGTCAAAAGAGACGTCTTAACATTTGACTTGTTAAATACATAAATTTTGTAATTTTAAAATTCCACTGTTACCAAAAGGGTGTTTCTTTGTTGTATAATGTTTGGCATTATTTTGAAATTTTTTCTTTTTGAAAAAATCTAAAGAGGTTCTGAAATGCAAATTTCTATATCCAAAACATATGAAATGTTAATTCTCAAATATATTTTTGTAAATTATTGTTAAAATTCCAATGTTAGAACTTGACTGAAGTTTTTTAAGTTGTTTAATGTTTGGGATTATAAATTTGCTGTTGGTTTGCAAATTTGATGTAAATAATGTTGAGTTTAAATGCATGGATTTCTAAACTTGAATTCAATTTTAATTAGAATCTATGTGTATAAAAGGGAGATTTCATCTGTATGTTTGATTGACAAGTGTCTTTTTAATAAGGACTGAGCACATGTTTTATAATAACACCTTTACCCTCCTTTCAAATTCAGGCGAGCAGACAAAAAGACATGTTTGTTTGGACAATGTCCAAGTGCATGTCTTTTTAATATCTCCCTTACCCACTCCTTTGACATTCAGGATGGGATGTTGAGTTTGTCAATGTAAGTTACTCTGTTGTTATATGTATTTGTAGTTGTTGATAGAGAATTCCTTTTCTCTATTTTTTAATGAAAATGAAATGAATAAAACATACAACAATAACAAACAACAATGAGACCTTGAGACACATATTGAAATTAATGACAAGAATTGGTATTTTTCTTTTCATGATGTCAATTACAAAATTGGTATTGTCTGCATTAAAACTGTTCTCAGTGTTATTGCCTCCTTTGTTTCTTTAAAAGTTTGTTCTTGTTTTTGCTTGTTTCAAGAATTTCATTAAGTGTAGCATTTGAGAATGTTAACTGGATTTTTACAGAGCAATGGCGATACTTCTGTGTTGTTCTTTTTTACTACTGCTACCCAAACTCTACTGACCTTACTGACCTTTGCTTGTGGTGGAAAGGTCGTTTTTATGATGATGATGAAGTTTCAGATTTTAGAATATGGGAAATATCATCATCATCTATCATCACTGGTGGCCAGGTTGTTTCAGATGATGGAATTTTTATCTTTACTTCAAGAAGGATGGAATATCCTTATCAATCATCACTGATGGAAAGGTTGTTTTTAGAATGATGAAATATCATCATCATCATTCAGGATTATAACAGCTACCTCTCTTATTCATGACATTGTATGTTATATTAATTTTTATCATCTTAGTTATGAAATTTTAAATTTATTGTTATTTTGTATTTAAAATTTTATTATTTTTCCAGAAATCATCTTCAAACATAAAACTATAAGGCATAATAATCACATAATAATTAATATTAGATTGCTTAAAATACTTGTTAATTTGTAAAAAATACTGAGTAGATAAGATCACATAAAATTTGTAGAATTTGTCACTTTTATTCAACCATACAATAACTGCTGACCTCAGTTGTCAATACCATCAATCGACACCTGACAAAAGAGACACCGTAGTTAAGAAATTCTCTTATTTTCTACTAAGTTTTTTTCGCTAAAAAAATGTTTGTTTCAAATTAGATTAAGTAAACTTTACATTTTCTAATTATACACAAATAACCTTTTAAAAAATGTATATTTTATTTTTACAAGAGTTTTAAAATGGAGAATTTAACTTTTGTTTACAAATGTCTCAAAATGGCAGACATCATTGATTTTACTGAAAACAAAAAAAGTTTATTCCAATCAACAGAAATTTAGTGTTAAATACAAAGTATTTTGCTAACTTGGTATGGTACATTTATTCCTTTACCTTTTAATTAAATCTAAAATGAAAGCTTCAAGAATGATTTTTAATTTTTAAAATTATATAGGTATTCCAGATCTGGAACTGGTAGTCAATTATTCAACAGAATTTCTGAATTCTCTAGAACCTCCCGGACTACCTCCACATAGACTGGAACTCAAGATGAGATGCCTATAATGTTATCATGGAATCTGGACCCACCAAGACTTTATAATGGCACCAGACTGGTGGTTAAGAAGTTGATGTCACAAGAGACCGGTTCTTACTGAAAAAAGGCAAAGATGTCTTTATTCCCAGGATTGCCCTTATTCCATCAGGGTTGGATATTCCATTCACCAATATGAGTTTTGATTTTTGCTATGTTTATTAACAAAGCACAAGGCCAGATTCAGTCAGTTACTGGACTACAGTTAGAAGAATCCTGTTTCACTTATGGGCAGTTGTATGTTGGTTGTTCACATGTGGGAAGTAAAACCAATTTGTTTGTTTATGC
>CAHIKZ030004822.1:0-19894 GCA_903632075.3 Acanthosepion pharaonis
TTTCTGAAATTTTGTATTCAAGAATGTTAATTCTTTGTAGTTAAATATACACTTATCTTTGTTCATAGTCTTTCCTGCCTTCCTCAAATTATCCATTATAAATTTAGTTTTTTAGTTTCAGTTCTTCAGAGACCTCACCTAAACATATATCGTCTTGATAAATTATCCTATTTTCTACTTTTAATTTTTTTTAAAAATCGAGCTGGCTGTCTTAATTCCAAATGGTAAGCTGGAACATCTAAGAAAACCTATGGGAGAATTTATTGTTGTGTTTTCATAAAATTGGCCATCTATTTAATTTGGTGGTACGTATTATTTAAATCAATTTTCGTAAAATATTTAATTCATACCAGAGAATGTAGTGTGCTTTCTATGTTTGAAATACGGTAGGAATCAGAACACATCTTATGATTTATGCCTACTTTGTAATTTCCGCAAATTCTAAAACCGCCATATGTCTTTCTTAAAACCACAATAGACGAAGCTCATCTGCTACCTAAGGTTCTACATATTGAAGAATGTCTTCTTCCGGCATTCTTCACATCTTATCAACTACCATTGGCTTTATATGAATGGTAAGCCTACGGCTTTCAAATTACAATGGGTTGATATATCTTTTCAACTTAAGGCTTGTTTTATAGATTTTAATGCCCCAGTTTTGTGACTTCCTGGATTGATAGCATTACGTAAACATGTGCTATAATATTTATCATATCAGTTCCTAAAAAACCTTGACTTTTATACAGTCTACGATCATAATACTTGCGGTTTATAAATATATTTGTTTTAAAAAAGTTGCAGAAAAGGACCCTAATATCTTTATACACGTTTCTTAATCTTACTAAGCTTTTCTTTAATTTTCGTTTCGTCAATTTTTTGCCAAAAATCTTCGGAATATCAGTCCTTCGTTTCAGTGTCCATTTGCATTTATAAGTCTAACCATTTAATTTAATATTCGTGAATGTGTTCTTTATTTTTCTCCTTTCTATTGAAAAAAAAACAACGTTAATTGGTTTTTTACATCATTATTTCGACAGTTTTTACATCTAGTTTACATACAACTTGAATGTAATCCTTTTTTTTTTTTCACATAACATATCTGACACCATGCTGGACATTTCTCTCTCCTTGATTAATGTTTATAGCTGCAATATCTGCATGTTACCATTATTCATTTTTTTTTTGTGTGTCCATCAAATGTTGATTTTCATTTGTATTAAAGTTTTTAAATAATTACATTGATGAAGTCAGGATAAGCTTTCGAAAGAAATGTGGTTTGTCTGTAAACTCTCTAAAGGTGAGAAGTGTTGTACAGTCCTTTTACCAAACGGAGTTGAACTAATTCTTCTTCTGTGCTTATCCCTTTTGTCCTAGTTCATGATGTTTCACTATCTGTTGGTATCTCTTAATCTTCTTAGATATTTCTTAATATATACCCCAAATCCTTGTTTCAATATATATTTGGTTATATCAATATGACAAATCATTTCTTTGGTTGAATATTACTCAATATTATTTCTTTGATTTCTTTAAATGTCAACTTTTCAATTTCAACTGGGAAAGTCATTAAAGTATTCTGCATAATGGCTTCACATTCAATGGTCAAAGATATCCGTGATTTCTTTCTATCCTTCAGGTGATTAGTCATCTCTTAACTTCTTTATTCTGGCACTTGCCTCAAAGGATTTTATCCAGATCTTAACGTTGTCAAGTTCTGTATTCAAAATAGCTCCATCAGGCGATTCCATTTGTCATGATGATCAAACTTATATATATATGTTCTATACATTGACTGAAATTTGCTCTTGAGCTATAGTTATAGCTCTCTTTATGCTAATTGCCTATCTGCAAAACCAATCCCATAACAATACCCCTATTCCTACTTTTGTTTCTATGTAAATTAAACTTCATCATCACTTAAAAAAATTGACTGAAATTATAAAAAAAATCAGGTTAAATTATATATAATTATTTTCACATCTTTTAGTTATTAGGCTTTAAAACCAATTCAAAAAACTATGTTTAGAGATTAAACTAGCAAAGTTTATTTCAAGAGTTTCTTTAATATTAACAGATAAAATTTAATGAATTGCAAAAATAGGGAGCCGTTTTATCTATAAATTATCTACGACAAATATACTTGATATAAACTAGTCAAGGTTTTTTGACCTTTCGATTTTCAGCGGTGAATGTTTTTTTATATGTCCCTCAAGATGTGCAAGGAAAGACGGTTTAAAGTACAAATTCTAATATGAGATACAAAAGAAAAATAACTCTATACACGTAAATATTCGCACAAAATACTTATACTTATATATTGCTTACCAAAAGTAGACCATGTTCTGATGTCTGGCATTGCAAAAATGAATTCATTCACCATTTTAACGATGAATTATTCGACTGCCATTTGTGTGCTTATCAGTGACTGGTCTGAAAATCCAAACCCATCCTAAAATGATTGATAGGCTTAGTCCAAGAATGTATGAACGGCAAGAAAGTGTTGAATGCGTTATACGGGATGTTCTAAATGCTAATCTCGAGAAAAGACTGATAGTATACGAGATTTCATTTCCAAGCAAATACGACGATCATCATGATGGCTCATTATAGTTTATTTTTTTTGTATTTTTTTTATTGATCATTCTGCCTTGTCTGCATTCTCAACTAGTGAACGCCTTATTCAAGCTTCGATTGACATGGATTCGTTGTCTAGCTTAGCCTTACCAGAAACAATTGCTTTAAGATCAGCACGCCGGAGAGACAGAATGTTAAAGAATTCTCCAAGCTGACATATTCAGAAAAATATAGAGTAATAACAGTGTAGAAAATGATAAATTATTTACTTTTTCAAATTTAACAAATATATTTTAAAATTTTAAATATACAACTCAGTGGTATAATTATAAATTACCGACTTGAAGTATCGTCAGTCCATTGATGATGACAATATCAATTATTTTATATTGTCTGTTTGAATTGAAAAAAGTTCTCGTCATTTGTGCGTGTGTTAGTTTTTAATACGCGAGATTATATTTGAATTGAAAGCGTGAACATATATCAGCAGTAGTAGTAATACAGCAAATTATTGATATGGTGATAATACAATTTATTTTGAAGAAGGTTGATGATAAAAATAAAAAGCAAGAGTCATTCGTTTCCCAGATAAACACTTTAATGCTAACGGTAAAATCAGGTATTAATTATAATGTTCAAATTAAAAAAAAATCAACTATTAATTATAGGCGTATAAAAATCCTGTATGAATTATATATTTCTATTTAAATCTCATCAATGACCACTACTGCATTTTGGAGAAACTTCAAGAGGGTGGTAGGTGGTGGCTCTACATTGAGTAATGTTTAACGAGGCTAGAAATGTTGGCCATTACTACAGAGTAATGAGTTCAATCTTAACTGCGTCCCCCATACAAAGTTTAGCATTAGATAAGCTATCGTAACATTAACCAACCTAAACTAACCTCAAGTGATTTAGAATGATATAAACTTAATTCTCTGATTCTATTTCATGAACCCCCATCTCCCCTAACACAAAACTTTAAAAAAAGTTAAAAAGAAAACGAGCATTACACCAGATCATATATCGATTTACGTAAGCCTGTACACCAAATACTTTTTACAGGTTTGGGCGAATCGAAAGCTGCAAGGTGTTTTACCGAACAGAACATTTGGGGACGAGTGTACACGGTGCAGTCAAGAGATTTCTTCGAAGCAAACGAATAAGGTAAAAAGTGTATATAATTCCTCATATAACAAGTATAGACAGATACTCAAGGGCCGAAATGTTGTAATAAATATAGCGTCAAAGATTTAGAGAAAAGTGCGAATAATGTAAATAGTATGTATAATACCTCATCTCATATATATAGATAGAAAATTATGGGCCGAAACGCTGTGAAAATAAGGCAACAATGATGAGGACAATAGTGCGATTAATGTAAATATTGTACTTCAAAACTCATCTAAAAAATATAGTGATATAATAAAGAGCCGAAACTTTGTAATTAATATGATGGAATTAGTGCAAAAAACGTAAATGGTGTACATAATACCTCATCTCTTAAATATAGACAAATACTGAAGGGCTGAAACGTTTTAATAAATATAGCAATGAGGACAATAGTCCGAATAATGTAAACTGCGTATATATTAAGCTTATCTCAGAAATATAGACAGATACTGAAAGTCCGAAACGTTGTGGGAAATATGGCAACAAAGATGACGTCAATAGTGCGAATAATGTATATTTTACCTCATCTCAGAAATATAGACAGATATTTAAGGGCCAAGTCATTGTGATAAATACAGCGACAAAGATGAGGACAATAGTCCGAATGAGGAAAATAGTTTACGAAATACCTCATGTCAGAAGTAAT
Source organism: Acanthosepion pharaonis (assembly GCA_903632075.3). NCBI lineage: Eukaryota > Metazoa > Mollusca > Cephalopoda > Sepiida > Sepiidae > Acanthosepion > Acanthosepion pharaonis. Next base: position 4,394 of record CAHIKZ030004822.1, read on the forward strand.
GACAAATACTCAAGGGACGAAAGATTTGATAAATATGGCGATAAAGATAAGGATAACATTTCTAATAAAGTAAATATTGTACATAATACTTAATTTGAGATATATAGAAAGATACTGAAGGACCGAAACGTTGAAAATAAATATGGCGACAAAGTTGAGTACAATAGAACGAAGGAGGTAAATAGTGTACATAATTTCTCAGAAATATAGACAGAAAATGAAGGGCGGAAACTTTGTAATAATTATGGCAATAAAGATGAAAAAAATGTCCGAATAATGTAGACAGTGTACATAATACCTCATCACAGAAATATATACAGAAAGTGAAGGGCCGAAACCTTGTGGTAAATATGGTAACAAATATAGTGAGAATCATTTAAATAATATACATAATACCTCTTAACAAGTATGGACAGATATTGAAGGGCCGAAATGTTGTTATAAATATGGCAACAAAGATGAGGACAATAGTCCGAATAATGTAAATATTATACATAATAACTCATCTCGGATATATACACAGATACTGAAGAGCTAAAACGTTGTAATAAATAAGGCAACAAAAATGAGGACAATAGAGCAAATAATGTAAATAGTGTGGAAAATACCTAATCTCAGAAATGTAGACATACACTGAAAAGTCGAATAGTTGGAAAAAATATGGCAACAAACGTGAGCACAATAGAACGAATGAGTAAAAAGTGTACATAATAGATAAATATGGCGACAACGACAATAGTGCGAATAATATAAGTAGTGTACATAATAGCTCATTTCAGAAATATCGACAGATACTGAAGTGCCTAAACATTGAGATAAATATGGCGACAACGACAGCAACGATAATAGTGCGAATAATATAAATAGTGTAAATAATAACACAACGCAGAAGTATCGACAGATACAGAAGGGCCTAAACGTTGAGATAAATATAGCGACAAAGACGACGACAAAAGAGCGAATAATATAAGTAGTGTACATAATACCTCATTTCGGAAATATCGACATATATAGAAGTGCCTAAACGTTGAGATAAATATGGTGACAAAGACGATGACAATAATGCAAATAATATAAGTAGTGTACATAATACCTCATCACAGAAATATAGACAGGAATATAAGCGCCAAAACATTGAGATAAATATGGCGACAAAGACGACGACGACAATAGCGCGAATAATATAACTAGTGTACATAATACCACAACACAGAAATATCGACAGATACGGAAGGGTCTAAACGTTGAGATAAATATGGCTACTAAGACAACGACAATAGTGCGAATGATATAAATAGTGTACATAATACCACATCTCAGAAATATCGACAGATACAGAAGGGCCTAAACGTTGAGATAAACATGGCGGCAAAGACGACTAGGACAATAGTGCGAATAATATAAGTAATGTACATAATACCTCGTCTCAATAATATCGACCGACACTGAAGGGCCTAAACGTTGAGATAAATATGGCGACAATGCCGACAACGACAATAATGCGAATAATATAAGTAGTGTACATAATACCTCGTCTCAGAAATATCGACAGATACTGAAGTGCCGGAACGTTGAGATAAATATAGCGACAACGTCCACGACCACAATTGTGCGAATAATATAAGTAGTGTACATCATACCACATCTCAGTAATATCGACCGATACTGAAGGACTTAAACATTGATATACATAATGCGACAATGACGACGACATTAGTGCGAATAATATTGCTAGTGTAGATAATACCACCTCTCAAAATATGGACAGAAACTGAAGCGCCTAAACTTTGAGATAAATATGGCTACTAAGACAACGACAATACCGTGTATAATATTAGTAGTGTACATAATACTTCATCTCGGAAATATCGAGAGATATAGAATGGCCTAAACTTTGAGAAAAATATGGCGACAACAACGACGACGACAATAGTGCGAATAATATAAGTAGTGTACAAATTACCTCATTTCAGAAATATCGACAGATACTGAAGGGTCTAAACGTTGAACTAAATATGGTAACAAGGACGACGACAAAAGTGCGAATAATATTAGTAGTGTACATAATACCTCGTCTCAGAAATATCGACAGATACTGAAGGGCTGGAACGTTGAGATAAATATAGCGACAACGTCGACGACCACAATTGTGCGAATAATATAAGTAGTGTACATCATACCACATCTCAGTAATATCGACCGATACTGAAGGACTTAAACATTGATATAAATAATACGACAATGACGACGCCAAGAGTGCGAATATTACTAGTGTAGATAATACCTCATCTCAGAAATATGGACAAAAACTGAAGGGCCTAAACGTTGAGATAAATATGGCGACTAAGACGACGACAATAGTGTGAATACTATTAGTAGTGTACATAATACCTCATTTTGGAAATATCGACATATATACAAGTGCCTAAACGTTGAGAAAAATATGGCGACAACAACGACGACGACAATAGTGTGAATCATATTAGTAGTGTTCAAAATACCTCGTTTCAGAAATATCGACAGATACTGAATGGCCTAAACTTTGAGATAAATATGGCGACAAAGACGACGACAATAGTGCGAATAATATAAACAATGTAGATAATACCTCATCTCGGAAATATAGACAGACTGCGTATGGTCCGAAACATTGTAGTAAATATGGCGACTAATATGAGAAGAATAATCCAAATAATTTAGATAGTTTACATAATACCTCATCTCAGATCTATATACAGATAATTAACAGACCTGAAAGGCCGAAAAGTCACAATAAAGATGGCGACAAATGTGAGAACAATAGTGCGAATAATCTAAATAGTGTACATACTTCCTCATCTCAGAAATATAGACATACACTGAATGACCGAAACGTTGTAATAAATATGACGACAACTATGTGGACAATGGATGGAATAATGTAAATAGTGTACATAATACCTCATCTCAGAAAATGAATGGTGGAAACTTTGAGAAAAATATGGCAAGAAAGATAAGCACAATAGTCCAAATAATGTAAATAGTGTACATTATACATTATCTCAAAAATATAGACAGTAACTAAATGGCCAAATATTGTAATTAATTGGAGGACATAGTTGCAAACAATAATGCGAGTAACGTAAATGGTGTACATAATACCTAATCTGAAATATAGAAAGATACTGAAGTGCCGAAATAATAATAATACCTCATCTCAGAAATATTGACAAATACGACAATGCCGAAACTTTGTGGCAAATATGGCAAGAAATACGAGGACAATAGTGCGAATAATGTAAATAGTGTACATGATACATCATCTCAAAAATACAGACAAATAATAATGGGCCGAAACTTTGTAATAAATATGTCGACAAAAATGAGGACAACAGTCCAAATAATGTAAATAGTGTATGAAATGTATCATCTAAGAAATATAGACCGATAGTTAGGTTCGATTTTTGTTTTAAAATAATATGGCAAGAAATATGACGACAATAGTCCGATTAATTTAAGTAGAATACATAAATCTCAGAAATATAGAAATATACTGAAGGGTCGAAACGTTGTGATAAATATGGCAAAAAAGATGAGGTCAAAATCCGAATTATGTAAATAGTGTCATAATACTTAATCACCGAAATATAAACAGATACTAAATGGTCGAAACGTTGTGATAAACATGGCAAAAAAGTTGAGTACAATAGTCCGAATAATGTAATCAGTGTGCAAACTACCTCAACTCATCATGTTAGACGGATAGTGAAGGGCCGAAACTTTGTAATAAATATGGCGACAAAATGTGAACAATAGTGCGAATAATGTAAATAGCGTACATAACACTTCATCTCAAAATAGCTACATAATAGCTCAACTCAGAAATATAGACCGATACAGAAGAACCGAAATATCTTAATGAATATAGCGTCAAATACGATGGCATTATTCCGAATAATGTAAATAGTGTACATAACACTTCATCTCAGAAATATAGGCAGGTACTGAGGGGCAGAAAATTTGTTATGAATATGGGTAAAATGTTGAGGACCATAGTCCGAATAATGTAAAATATCTACATAATAGCCCAACTCAGAAATATAGACCGATACAGAAGAACCGAAATATCTTAATGAATATAGCGATAAAGTCGAGGACAATAGTGCGAATAATCTAAAAAGTGTACATAACACTTCATCTCAGAAATATAGACAAATACTAAAGGGCCGAAACTTTCTTAGGAATATGGCTACAATGTTGAGGACAATAGTCCGAATAATATATATAGTCAACATAATAACTCAACTCAGAAATATAGACAGATACAGAAGGACCGAAAGATGCTGTACATAACACTTCATCTCAGAAATATAGGCTGGTACTGAAGGGCCGAAACTTTTTTTTATGAATATGGCCACAAAGTTGAGGACAATAGTCTAAATAATGTAAATAGTCTACATAAAAGCTCAACTCAGAAATATAGACAGATGCAATAGGAGCGAAATATCTTAATGAATATGGCGACAAACTCGAGTATAATAGTAATGTAAATAGTGTACATAACACTTCATCTCGGAAATTTAGGCTGATACTGAAGGGTCGAAACGTTGTTATGAATATGGCTACAATGTTGAGGACAATAGTCCGAATAATATAAGTAGTTAACATAATCGATCAACACAGAAATATAGACAGATACAGAAGGCCCGAAATACCTTTATGAATATGGCGACAAAGTCTAGGACAATATTCTGAATAATGTAAATAATGTACATAACACTTCATCTCAGAAATATAGGCGGATAGTGAAGGGCTAAAACGTTGTTATAAATATGACTCCAAATTTCAGGACAATATTCCGAATAATGTAAATAGTCTACATAATAGCGCAATTCAGAAATATAGACAGATGCAATAGGACTGAAATATCTTAATGAATATGGCGACAAATTCGCGGACAATATTCCGAATAATGTAAAGCCTGTACATAATACATCATCTCCGATTTATACAAGGAGACTGAAGGGCCGAAACAGTGTAATAAATATGGCGACGGAAAGAGGACTATAGTGCGCATAATTTAAATAGCATACATAATACATCATCTCAGAAATATAGACAGATACTAAAGTGCCGAAACGGTGTGATAAATATTGTAACAAAGATGGGGACAGTAGTGCGAATAATGTAAATTATCTACATAATACATCATCACAGATATATAGACGGACACTGATGGTCCGAAACTCCGTGAAAATGATCGCAACAAAATGGGGAATATAGTCCGGATAATTTAGATAGTGTACATAATACCTCATCTCAGAAATATAGACAGGTAATGAAGAGACAAATCGTTTTAATAAATATCGCGTCAAAGATGAGGACAATATTCAGAATTATTTAAATTGTGTACATAATACTTCATCTAAGAAATATAGACAGATACTGAAGGGCCGAAACGTCGTGGTAAATATGACAACAATGTTAACGACGATAGCTTGAATAATGTAATTATTGTATATAATACCTTATCTCAGAAATAGAGACAGATACTGAATGGCCGAAACTTTGTAATAAATAGCGACAAAATCGTGGGCAATTGTGCGAATAATACATATAGCGTAAATGATACCACATCACAGAAATATACACAGATACTGATGTTCTGAAATGTTGTAATAAATAGGGCGGAAATGATGTGGATAATAGATCGAATAGTGTAAATAGGGTACATAATACCTCATCTCAGTAAAATAGACAGATACTGAAGTGCTGAAATGTTCTGATATATATGTCAACTAAGATGAGGACAGTAGCCCAAATAATGTAAATAGTGTACATAATACCTCTTCTCAGAAATATAGACTTATATAGTGAAGGGCTGAAACTTAGTAATAAATATGGCGACAAAGTTGGAGACAATAGTCCGAATAATAGTGTACCTAATGCCTCATCTCAGAAACATAGTAAATATCGAAAGTAGAATATCATGCATCGTGATCTGGTATTTCGGTTTCAATCACTTTCTGTATCATAGCTTCGATCTGCTCTTTCTATAAATAATTTCTTTGCAGTTGTTCTGATGATTTTTTCTCTTTGCTTCCTTGTCTTTACGAAATTAGATGCAGTACTTGATTAGCAGTTGAGTCTCATCCTTCAAACGAAATTGCTTTGTATAGCCATAGGTTGTATGCTTATGATTTCATCTTGTATAAATGTGTAGAAATGAATGGAAAGGTGGTGTCACTGTTTGTATATATATATTTCTTTACTTCACTGCGCAGGTATGGGTCTAGATATGAAACAGTAGGCTATCATAGGTTTTAGCCACCCTTCATTACAACAATTTTTCTTGTCTCTTCTTTTTTCATACAATACCGTGTTAGTATCAAGCTATTCTAATTTATGAACGATAGTTGACTTATATCTTACAATGAAAATTCGTGAAATAAGGAATTAAGGGAAATTCAACAAGGAAAAATAACAGGATGGTATTAGTGTGGCAAGTCAAATAGAGACATTGCTAGGTTTTTTCGCGTTAATCCCCATACGGTTAATAATATTGTCAAGAAATTTAATGACGAAGGCCATTGGCGTATAAAACAACTTTCAGGAAGACCAAGCATCGTGTCGGAGCGAATGAAAAGGCACTGAAACGGGAAGGCATCTTAAACCGTGGGTCAGAGCGTCAAAGATGTCGCTAAAGACATGATAATGTCGTCATATGCGGTGAGAAAGATTCTGAAAGGGTTAGAAGAGTTGTAAGAAAGAAACCTTGATTTCACACACACACACACATATATATATATATATATATATATATATATATATATATATATATATATATATATATATATATGTGTGTGTGTGTGTGTATGTGTGTGTGTGTGTGTGTGTGTGTGTGTGTGTGTTATTCGTGCATCATGCCCATATGTAATACCAATTGAATTATATTTCTATATGCACACACGGGTTAAATAAATGCTCGAGAATTTTAAACATTCAAGGCAAAGCGAATTCAGTTAATTCGTTATGGATTTGGTCCCTACACTTTACGAGCATTAAGATTTCAGGATGCAGTTTGCAAACACGCAATCATATTTATAAAATGCTGCAAATTTTAGTTATTTTTACATGAATAAATTATTTAAACTTATGGTTAATTGATCAAAATATATACATATATATATATATATATATATATATATATATATATATATATATATATATATATATATATATATATATATATATATATATATATATATATATATATATATATATATATATATATATATATATATATAGAGAGAGAGAGAGAGAAGAGAGAATAGGGGTGAACGGAGGGCCACTTAAAAAAAAATGATGTTATAATCATGTTTCCTTTTATAGATTACTAAAATGTAGGTTTTAAATAAAGTCAACTTAAGCATTAATGGGTTGTTAGCGAGATTCATTAAAAAAAAACAGTGATTGAATGGAGTATCTTGACAAAGTTAATAATCCTAAGCTAAATGTCATCTCCTGTAGATTTTGCCAGGAGACTTTTGCTATATATATATATATATATATATATAGATAGATAGATAGATAGATAGATAGATAGATAGATTGTGTTTGTGAGTGTGTGTGCGTGTTCCATGGTATTAGAATGGCAGATCTTTGATTTCCAAATGCCCGAGTGTAATGGTTAGCGTAATCTCGAGAAAAACGTTTTGCGAATATAAATAAACTCAAACCTAGCATGAGATTAATTGGAATGTAGCCAGAAATTAGGGCCGTGTAGCTCGAAAACCCAAGAATTGGAGACAGTGCCACACCACTGGAATTAATTGTTCGGGATGTGTATAATGAAGCAAACAATAATTGAGACATTGTACTGCAAAAAGAGATTCACGACAAAGACGAAGAATGTGAGCTAAGAGAGAATTTGAGGAAAATATAAAAAGGACACTTATCTTCAGAATAAGACCGATTAAATATCTGTGACATATAAACAGCAAAGAAGGCTCGGAGAATTTGACAGTCATAATAGACACAGAGAAACAGTTTCGAAGCCTGTGTAAATGGAAGGTAGAAAAGGCAGAGGAAAAGATGCTATAAATACATTGTGAAGAGCTACCAATTATAGGTGTTTGTAGAGAGCCACGCTCGGACATATCAGAAAGAGACACGGCACAGATAAACAAATATACATTGATGGAATATTGGGGGATAGGGAGCAACTGGAAACAGAGTAAACAATTTAACGGCTGTGTGAAATCTGATGGCTCTACAAGGACCACAAAGACAAAACGATTGATAAACGGTAAGTGTTACTGAGAACAACAAAGCGAGGACATTATGGAGAGTTATGATCTTCCCCTTCTAGAAGTGACCTTGCATATAGAAAGAAGGGAGAGGATCTGGTCTAAATTCTCAAATGTACCTTTCATTATTTCGTTAAGTCTTCGATTTTACATTCACTTTTTAAATCATCTTCAATTGTTTATCATTCCATTCATTTGGATTTCTCACTGTAGAATACTTTTCCTTTGGAACGAATTTTAGGTTCAAAATTAAAAGTAAAATTCCTTTTGTCTTGTATCCTCACCATTCGACATCTAAATTTTCATCTGATGTCATTTCCTCTTTGCGTCTGTGGGGAAAAAATAGAAACTTTATTTGAGAAATATTAGCTAATTTAAAGTATAATTAATCTGATTTGAAACAAATATTATTTACTTTAAGATTGAAATATCGCAGAAATGCATTTTTAACACGACAGAAGCTATGTTTTTAACCCAACAGTAGCTGTTATTTCTGTTACCAGCCTGGTGGCAGGTCTAATGTTTTGCTACAACGATTTTAACCGTAAAAAGATAAAAAAAAGTGACGCGAGTGTCTATATATATATATATATATATATATATATATACACACACACACACACACATATATATATATGTGTGTGTGTGTGTGTATAATATATATATATATATATATATATATATATACACACACACACACACATATATATATATATATATATATATATATATATATATATATATATATATATATATATAAAAAAGTACTCAATAACCTTAAAAAACTTAGGAAAATATTCTCAGTAAATTAATGTTCTAATAAATTTTAGAAATATTGAATTTAAATTTACTGTAGTTCTCGATCTTATTTTCTGATAGTTTGTATAGTCACCCGTACTTACATAATTAGTACAAATAAAAAAATAATTAAAACTATTTTTAAAGTCTTGGTCACTGAAAACAATTCTTGTCAAAATTCATTATAGATTTAAAATATATATAAGTAGATATTTGGTAAATGGTATTTCTACTTGATAAAAAGAAATTATTAATTAAAATAGTCAAAGGAGTCGTTCTTTTAACTAATATAAATATGAAGAGGCTGAAAATTTAATTTCTGGAAATTTCATAAAATGATTAAGTGTGGTAAAAGATGTAAAAAACACAATATTTTCTAAAAACAAATAAAAAATAATTTCATTTATTAATAATCAATAAATCATGAAAATTTCATTAAATCTGACATGTATTTAAATTTTACAATTTCCAAAGCAATATGCTTTTACCTGTAAAAAGACACTAAAAATCCTGATAGTAATCTGTGGCTCACCCGCTGACGCAAGAAAAACAAGATTTGCCAGCAAAGTTCTGAACGTGCTCGAAAGGTATTTGTCTATATTTCTGAGATGAAGTATTATGTGCACTGTTTACATTATTCGGACTATTTTCCTCATCTTTGTTACCATATTTATCACAAGGTCTCAGTCGTTGTACACTCCGCCCTTTTTCAGGTGGTTTGAATGTCGAATATGGCAACAAAGATGAGTACAATAGCCCGAATAATGTAAACAGTGTGCTGGAAAAGATTGAACATTTAATAAAATAATAAAAATTACTTTGCTCTTTCTTCATAATAATAACATAAAAGCACAAACTTTGACTATAAAAAGTTGGTTTTAACAAGTTTGCGTCCTTTTTTCATCATAGTATGGTCATTTGTAGAAAGTTTTTGGAGGTCCCTACTTAAGTCCATTGAAATCGTAAAAAACGAAACATGTCATAAACACACATTTTTCCATTTTATGATTTATTTGCTTAATATATATATATTTGTGTTTGTGTGTGTCTACACGCATAATTATGATACTGACTAGCTTCAAAAATATATTCCTGTTCATAGTGAATTTTGTTAGGCTACAATTTGGTAAGGTTGTTGCTCAAATCAATCCAAAGTTAACAAATGTGGTTTCATTTGATGAATGATGTTGCATCGTAGACAATAAAAGTCGGCAAAAAAGCACGATTTTCGTTTCCAGGTAACACCTGCTTCTTAAACAGTAACTGTAACAAAACTCATCCACCAACTCTTATTGTCACGTCAGTAAAGGTAAGTCCTATTAAACATTACTGGGTTATTTCGGGTAGAGGAATTTAGAAGATATCCTGAAAGCTCGAAAAATAATTGCATTATAGAGACGCAAAATGGGTCTCGCTTTGTATGCAGACATGTTTGTTACATGCCCTAACATAATGGTCAGTGTAATATCGAGAGAAACATGTTGAGTTACATCCGACTTTTTCACTTTAGCAGCAAGTCAGTTTGGTATGCCTAGATATGGGCCTCTCGGCAACTGGTCAAGATCCGTGTCTTTGTAAGATGCCTCATGCAGGAGCAAAACCATCTCTTGTCAGCAAGACAATCTCTTTTGAAGTCAGTTCCCTGGGTATTTTGTTCCTCAAGTTGTTGTGGTTTATGAGGCAGATTTTTTTTTTTTTTTTGGTACCTTCCGTCTCTTTCTCTTCTCTGCCTATTACCCCAGTAGATGTTGGGAGAACAATCGGTTAGGTGTTTCTCCCCAATCCCAACACACTCTTTGCTTACATTACTACAAGCTATTTCGGCACTAATGGCTGACGGCGAGTTCGACTTGAAGTTAATCCCTGAATTTTATGGTTCAGGCTGAGGTTCCCCTATCGTTGAATGGTTTAAAAACTGAACTAGTCAGAGAACATTACTAACATTTGCACTGTTTGCTTTATTCAGAATAGAAGAAAGAAGATATGTAGGCCGTATCAGAGATGTTTTGTACGTTGCATTGACCACAGATCCAATCGGATCCATTTAGATAGGCGCTTGAATTCAAGCGAATCGGCAGACATGAACTTGGTTGACTTTCGAAGGCTGACAACCTTGTGAAGGGGGATGTTTGACAGTGGTCTGGAATGTGCATGTGCATGTGAATGTGTAACAGGTTTGCCTGGGCACGTCAGGAGGCTGCTTCCTCTCGAATGAATGTTAACCACTTAGACCGTCTACGCTAATCACTTGGGTAAATATTGTTTGAGTCGACGAAATAGGCAAAGTGGAAGCCGGCGAGGACACAAAGGCATACTATCAAACTATGTTATTGCTGTGATAAATTGGGCTATATATCAAGGATATATCCGGGAAATGGATCTGGGTAACATACATCAGTGTCAATCTCATTCCCCGCCCAAATATAAAAGAACCTCTGTCTGTAGTCAACGTATTGGTCGACAGGAAATGGAGTTCGGCTCTCACTAACTCTGGCTTCTCTCGATCGATCCTTATTCTAGAGGGATGCCGGTTGTTAACCAGAAAGCACGTACGTGTGAAGACGGTAAGTGGTAGAATGCGGGCGTGCTGTGGTGTCGAGAAAAAAAAATTAAGTCCACAAACCGGGTTGATGTTAACAAAAATTAACATTTAGCGAGGAATTTGGGTTTCATGGATTCGTGTAACGAATTGATTTTTTTAAGGACTCAATCACAAAGTCGCTTCGAAGTTTCATATTTATGACAACTGTACAAACATAGGCAGACACATGACATTATGATTTATGGACCAATCTGAAAGCATTGTTTCATACTGAACTCTGGGGCCGATTTTAATGGGTTCAGCACAAACTGAAAATACTTAGCTGTGATCCTTTTTTAACAGTTTAAATATTAAAAAAAAACTAATTCTACATAATGCAACTACAGAAATAAAATAAGTTTCCCATTAAATGGAACTTGCAAAATAGAATCTATTATTTATAAAGCAGAAGTAACTCATATCAATAATCAAATTAAAACATATAGGCTACATGAAAGTCCCTTTCAAGCGAAGATGGTACAATCACACATCAACTTTTCAGTTAACAAACCTTAGATACTCCACCAAACCATCTAGCCACATGTGGAATTTATAATTAAAAAATAACAGGGACCCGGTCGTAAGGTGGACAATTTTTAAAAAAGTGAAAAAGATATAACAATTATACTCGCATCTGAAAACTATTCCAATACGAGAAAGTGACAATTATATCATTCCCGGACCCCCAAATCTTTTAAACCAAAAATTTTAAGCACTTGTCCTCATATAACACAATTTTTATTTAGTGTATATGAAGCCAGTTAAAAAAATTAAAATAAAAAACTGACTGCTACCTGCGACAGTGGGGTTACCATATGTCTTGGGGGACTTAATCACCTTCTGAATATGGGGCTCACTACCAACAACCTCATCCCATCAAGAAAAGTCGTCCGAGCTGTGGGAGGCTTTACACTCGTATGTCAGGGTTGACTCCCCGTGGAATTTATTGTCCAAAGAAGGACAACTAAAGAAAGCCTATACATATGCAAAAAGACCCAGCAGCTATACTTCAGCAAAGCAGCCTGCATTGACGTAGGGATACTATCAAAAGACTTCCCGAACCCGACGACTACAATATTACCGCCAAAAAAAATGGCACACCACGAAGAACCATAGACTACCAACACTTGAATTCATAGTGCAAACGGGAAACACACCATACAGGGTCACCATTCCAGCTAGCACTCAGTGGCCACCTAAGCAAAAGAAAACAGTGTTGAATGCTGTTGATAGATATTACTCCATCACTTTAGATAAAGAGTCCCAGCCACTCACCAACTTTATCACAGAATGAGGAAGATTCATGTACCTGAGAATGCCACAAGGCTACCTAGCATGTGGCAATGCCTACACCCGAAGGTATGATGAAGTAATAAAAGACATCCCCCGTAAAGTAAAAATCGTAGATGACACCCTACTCTACGACTCTGACATCGAAGGAGCCTTTTTTCACACCTTCGATTTCCTCTTCCATTGCGCAAAAAACAGCATCGGACTCAATAGAGTAAAATTCCAATTTTACCAAGACACAGTGCAGTTTGGTGTAGCCCCTTCTAAATCCATACTGGAGGGCGATATTAAGCTTCCCAGTAACAAACACACTCACCGATGCAAGATCATGTTTTCTGCTGGTCAACCAAGTCGTTTGGGCATACTCAGTGAGCCCAGTCATGCTTCCATTTCGTGATCTCGTCAAACGAGACTCACATTTTATATGGAATAAAAGCCTCGAGGATCCATTCCAGCATTCATAATTAACTTAGTCCGAAAATGCATCGCTACATTTGAAAAAGTTCGAATAACCTGCCTCGCCCCAGATTGAAGTAATACGAAATGGATTCCAAAAGACGCGCAGCCTCACTGCACCCAAAATCCGTGAATACTGGGAAGTGAGGCACCGCCTAAGTGTTGACGACGGATTAGTGCTCTTAGATCAAAGGATCGTTATCCCCACCTCTCAACTCGCAAAAGTCTTACATAGTCTACATGCTGAACACCAAGGCGCAGTTGGCATGAAGGCACGTGCCAATGAATCTGTTTATTGGCCCGGGATGAATGCTTTAACTCGTAACATTAGAACAGGTTGTACGTTCTGCTCATAAATTTCCCCGAGTCAACCAAAAGAGCCAATCAACTTGACACCATCTCCTACTTGGTCATTTCAGCAAATCGTCATGTACATCTTCCATGTTGAGAACCATGGTTACTTAGCATGTGCTGACAGGTTAACAGGCTTGCTGAATTTATACCACTTGAGCCACGGAAAAGCTAATGCCTCAAGGATTATTTCAATTTGCCGAGACATATTTCAAACCTACGGCGCTCCTGAGGAATTCAGCAGTGATGGTGGGCCACCGTTCACATCCCTTCCATTCAAGCAATTTTACAAGACTGGGCTGTTAAACACAGGTTATCATCTGCTGGCTACCCACAATCCAATGGTCGAGCAGAGCTCGCTGTCAAAACGGCCAAGAGAATCGTAAAAGGCAACGCAGAAGCCCAAGGATCGTTGGATAATAATCGTGCAGGTATACGCCCATCCAAAACATCGGGATATCCCCTGCTCAACTTCTACTACACTGCCGACTACGTGACTACATACCATCCCACCACACACTCTACAAGCCACACGCGAATTGGATAACAACAGCCCAAAATCGCGAGATAAGCCTGTCCCGGCGGAACGCTCGTCTCATAGAGCGATACAATAGAACAGCGCACACTTTATTCCCTTTTCAAAAAAGACAAATAGTGCCAATACAACACCCGACAACCCGCCGAGGGGACAGAACAAGTCAGGTCATTGAAACCCTCCCCAACCACCAATAATATATCAGAGTTGACGGATCAGGTAGAATTATCTTACGACATTGCCGATTCCTCAGGAAATTGGATACACCTACAATTCTAGTTCCTAGACCTAGTGCCTTACCTGAGACCCTTTCACCAGTGCCACAAACATTTGACGCTGGAATAACATCCAACACTGTTCAGTCGTCTACAATAACACGGACAAAAACCCCTCGGGCATTTTCCAGACTACATCCTCACAGCCAGCCAGGTTTAAAGGAATTCATCCCTCCTCAAAGGCCACTACCCACACGCGATAGGGGGGAAGGATATGAAGAATAGCAATACAATAAACAGCACTTACCAGCGTAAGGGTCCCAGCTAGCGTCCAGCTGGCAGATAAAAATAAAGCAGGTTATAACTTAATACAAACCTTGCAAACTAACTGATAAATCAGGCTGGAATGAATATAGAAATACCTTCACTCATGTACCAGCAGCCACTCACAGCCCAAACAATGGCCTATCCCACTTGAGCACAATGAGATTATCCACGGCACCATAAGTAGCTCTCTTTCTCACAACCCTTTAGAAACGCAGCCCCCACCCCATGCTCGATGACAATTAAATTACATATTTGATTTCCTTTTTAATGTATACATTAACAATACATTTACATTCCTATCCTTTTCCATTCTTTTATTCACCTCCTTTTCCCATTATATCCAATGACCTGTCTATCAATCATCATAAACCTCCTAGTTTTTGAAAGATATTTTTGTAGCGTTCTTTTTTGTGTTTTATTAAAATAAAGCGTTAAAGTGGTCCCTTTAAAAGTAACACACGAAGAGTCTGTCACGTCGAAAACGTGGTCGTGTATTTTAACCTCATGATTTTTAAACTATATATACATATATGAGTGTGTGTGTGTGTTTGTGTGTTGTTTTTTTCGGAAAATAATGTTCAATGTTGAATAATTCTTTTTGTTTTATTCCAATATATTATAATAGTTTCAGAAATATTACTCATTTTTAATGATTAAAGA
>CAHIKZ030004823.1:0-60000 GCA_903632075.3 Acanthosepion pharaonis
TGGCGTCCGTGACTTTTTAATATTCACGGTCTCGTGCAGTCACGCAAAGTCGCGTTACACACATGCTAATGAGGTGTGTCTGGGCTCCATAAAAGCAGGTTGCTTGGAGACATTGGCAGACCAACATTTCACCCGGACAGTTTTGACTTTTATTCTGACTGTTTCTCTCACCCCCCTTGTTTTTCAGTACTGTGTAGTGAGACTGTTTCTTTTCAGCTGCTTATTTTTTGGACGAACTTTCGTGTGAATAACATCGGACTTTTTTTATCTGATAAGTTATTGTTTTATTTTCATTCTTTTTAATTTCTTCTATTTCTTTTTGTTTGTTTTTAATTTGTATTTGGGCCTTGGCTCACATTTTTTCCTTTTTTTTAGTCCGGTAAGACTTTGTCAAACCGGACGACTGCTTTCTTATTTTTTTTATTTATTTTCTCTATTTAAAAAAAAAAAGACCAGTTTAGAAAAAAAAAAGAAAAAGAAGCTTTCTGTTTATTTATTTTTATTTTTTTTCCTTTTTAGCGACTTCAGTCGCCTTCTTTCTCCTTTTTATTTTGACTAGTTTATTTTTTTCTTTTAATTCATTTTCTTTAGCGGCGTCAGCCGCTAAACTTTATTTTCTATTTTTGTACATTTATTAGTTAAAAAAAAAAAAAAGTTTTCTGGTTTTTTTTTTCATTTTCGGCTGCCTTCGGGCGCCATTTTTATTTTTATTTAAGAAAAAGTCTTACCTGTTTATTTTTATTTCAGTCTTTTTGTCTTTTGTTTGTTTATTTTTTTTGATTTCCTGGTTTATCCAGGCTTTCTTTATTGTGTGTTAATTTTTTTTTCCCCAACTCCTCTCCCTGTGTGGTTAACTATAAAAAGACCCGCTAGTGGTTGTATCCACAATTTTGCAGTATGGCCGACGAAGGCAGTCGGTCCAAAGTGAAGAAAGACCTCTTTGGGAAGGTGGACAATGCCAACCCAAAGGATAATGAAGCGAAAAAGCGGGCTGGAAAAAGCCCAAAAGCTGACTTAAGTACCTCCAGAAAAGGAGAAAGTCCTAAAAATGATGTTGCCCCTAAAGAGGCTCCAAGGAAATCGAGCGAGGAGTCGCCCTCTTGTTGGAAGTCCCCTCCGAGTTGTATACTGAACATGGCGGATTTCCTGGACAAGGCGAAAGGTTATGCCCATCTGGTGAATAAAGATGGGTTCGCCGATGATGTCCAGGAACTCGGTATGTTCGCTAAGAGAATGGTGACCGTTTTTGTGGTGGACAAAAAAACCAAAAAGATTTGTCGCTCCACTAAAGACATTGTGATTAAATCACTTTTGTCCCTGGGGATAAAACCCCAAAGAGTTATAAAAGGTAGGGGTTTCTTCATGTGGGACATTCTGCTGCCCACACCAGAAGATTGCCTGGCTATGGCCAAAAAAGAACTGATCACCAAAGATCTGATATTAAGGACCGAGTACGAAGGCCGCAGGCGGACCAGGGTGGCCGTTTTTGAGGTTCCTCCTCAAATTTCAGGAGAGCTTTGGCTGCATTTTTTTATGCAGTACGGCCAGATTTTAGAAGCTCTCTCCGACAATCTGAACGGGGATGGACTTTTGACATCATGCTTGATCAAGAGGCCTTCAAGTCCGTCCCCAACTGTTTGGTTTTAGGCGACCGGAAAATGCCAGTCATTGTGACTGGTAGGCGTCCGACTTGCTGGAGGTGTGGAGAGACTGGTCACCTTTCCTCCTCCTGCCCAGGGAAGAAGGCCCTGAGCTCCGGTCGTAGGTGACCAACCCCCCCCCCTTGGCCGATAAGGATAAATCCGCGGCACCTGTAATGGGTCTAGCTGCGAGGCGGACCGATGGGCAAAGTCCTCGGTTGGGTCCAAGCCCACATTGCCCCCGAAACCGACGCCTGCCACTAGTGTGGTTAAGGAGAAGGAGGAGGGGGAATGGCACCGTGGTTAGGGGCAAGGGAAGAGCCAAACAGCGGTTCCTCCGTCCCAACATGACACCAGGGACATTACCACCTACAGCCCCATTCCCTCTACCAGCTCTGAGGGCGACGCCTCGGCGTCGTACGAAAAAACGGCAACCGAAAGCAAAAAAATTAAACGAACCGAGTTGGCAAAAAATACTTGACATTAAAAAGCTGAAAGAGAAGCTGGAATCAAAGCGGGGGGAAAAAAAAAATCGCTGGGGGCACCGGCCCCTCTATTCTCTGCCCTGTCTTCCCCTACTTCATCGAAAAAACCTTTCGTAAAAAACCTCATCCACCAAAATCTTTGTCAAGTTCACCATCGAAAACATTTCACTCAGCAAAACCTTCTCCTGTCAGGACGCCTTCGGGCATGACACCCTCCACCACTCCAAACATCACACCCATTCCAACACCTGTTCACTCACCCCCAAAAAAAGGGTTCGTAGCCCTGACTCCCAAATTGCTACGGAGAAAAAAAAGAAAAAGGTCAAACCACCATATCTCACAGGGGAAGACGTCTGCCGCGTATCCGGGAGCAGGCGGAAAGGGTCTTCGGGGCAAACGAAGAACCGGAAGCCCTTGAAAATTTAATGGAATTTCCGGCACATCAAGGGTGTGGATGTGGAGGTGCCGGATAATTTCCCCAAGGCCCGAAACAAATTAACCGTCATAAGAACTGGCCCGGGTACGCGGGAGATCTGGGGCATGGTAGAGGAGGCAAAATCGTCCTTAAAAGTGGTGCCCCCAGCTGTTGTCCTACTTGAAGAAAACTTGGATGAAACTAAAAAATTGTAAAGGGAGGGTCCCTATTTATGTTCACCCATCCCTTTATAGAGCCCTTGCTAACCTATCCTGCGGATATCGGCGGCTTGTCCCAGGATGACACACTCGATACTGAGATGATGTCTGGCTCAATGGGACAAGCTGTGGGTGTCCTCACCCCAGCCATGTTCTATCCTGAAGGGCAACCCTAATCGGCTTCACAATGGCTCTCTGGTTAGCTAGTTTGAATGCCCGGGGCCTGAGGTCCGAGTTCGCAGGGCGAGGCTCTCTCGTGACCTTCAGCGCCTCGGGGTGAATATATGTTGTTTGCAAGAGACCCGGTTTTCTTCTCATGATCGTGAGGACATACTGTCTAGGGGGTTCGCCCTTTATTCAGCATGTTTTGATGGTTGTTCGAGGGGTGTCTCTTGGCTAGTTAGCAGGTCTTTGAAGGCTGCTTGTACCCTTGTCTTCGCGGATCCGGCGGGCAGGCTTTGCGTGCTGGATGTTACCATAAAGGATAAGCCTCTTCGTCTCATTGGGGTTTATGCGCCCAATATCCATTCCGAGCGGCCTGCTTTGTTTCGGCAGATCGCGCCGTTCTTGACGACGTCTCGTCGGGTAATTTTAGCGGGGGATTGGAATGCCGTCCTTGACCCCGATATAGATCGGATAGGGCACAAAAAAGGTACTAACAACCCGGATGTGAAACCATTTCGGGACTTTATCGATGGGTTTGATCTCGTCGATAAGTTCCGGAATGAACACCCTCGGGAGGTAGCATGGACTTGGACTACTAGTGGCAGCTCGGATCCTGGCTCGCTTGCGAGCTACCTGGACCGAGTCTTAGTTAGGAGAGTCGATGTAGGGCTCTTAGGTTGTCCAAGTTTCCATTATATAGTTTATACGGATCATAGGCTTGTCCGGGTGCGTGTAAACTTAGATAAGCCTAAGGTTAGGTTGGCTGGTTACTGGAAATTGAACTGTTCGCTTTTCAGTGATCAGGGTTTCCGGGACCAGCTGCTACTAACAATCCAGAGGGAATTGACGGGAGCGGTTGTGGGAAATGCCTGGTGGGGCATTTTAAAATCTAAGATTCGTACGTTTGCTGCCGACTTTAGTCGTCGGCTCAATTTAGATAAATTAGCGGCGCAAACGGCTTTAGAAGAAAAAGTTGATCGGGCCGTGAAATCCCGTGTTAGTGGGGACATAGTCTTAGCTAAGGCAGAGTTGGCCTCCTTGCTTATCAAGAAGGATCAAGCTCGGGTAGTTAGGGCTAGGTTAAAAAGAATGTCTTCTGAGGCAACGAATATGGCCGCTGAACTGCGTGTAGAGGAAAATCGAAACGCGGCCAGGCGACATATAGCGTGCGTCACATTACCGGATAAGCGGACCGTGACTACAAACGCGGGCATATGTGAGGTCTTTCGAGATTACTTTCAGGAGCTTTTCACCAGGGAGCCCGGTCTGAGTTCTGCTCAGTTCGACGCCTATTTAGCTGACTTTCCCTGCCTCTCGGCAGCTGAAGTGGCTAGGTGCGAGGGTCCCATAACAGAGTCGGAAATCTGGGAAGCGCTGAAGCAGGTTGGCCTGGATAAGTCTCCGGGATTAGATGGTCTTCCCTACGAAGTTTACTTGAGGTTGTCGCACGTTTTTGTGCCTTTGCTGGAACTGATGTACAACCACTGGATGAGGCAGGGTCTTTACCTCAACGCTTCACCAGGGGGTGTCATCAAGTTGCTGCGTAAGGACAAGGACGGTGGGGATGGGTTAGGGAACTTTCGCCCTTTAACGATGTTAAACACTGACTTAAAGATTTTGGCGAAGATCTTAGCCAACCGTTTGCAGCTTGTCCTGTCTAGTCTGATTGGCCCTGAACAGACTTGTGCTGTGAAGGGCAGGACTATTCAGGATAACCTTCATATGGTACGCCTGATCTTAGAACAAGTCGACAGTGAAGCCGCGCTGATCAATTTAGATCAGTCCAAGGCCTTCGATAGGGTTGACCATCGATTTCTGGAGGCTGTCCTTTCGGCGGCCGGTTTCGGAGCCGACTTTCGCTCCTGGATCCGACTCTTGTATGTGACCCCCGGTGCGCTGGTGGAAGTGAATGGGGTAAGATCGAAGCCTTTCGTATTGTCTCGCTCCATTCGTCAAGGTTGTCCGCTATCGCCTCTGCTTTACGTTCTTGCGTTGGAGCCGTTCCTTCGCAAGTTAAAGGCGAATCCGGTCCTACGCGGTATTTCGCTGCCTGGTGCTAACACCTCGGCCAGGTATTCTGCCTATGCTGACGACGTTTCGGTTCTTGTGTCGAGCAGAGCCGAAATTAACGAAGTCAGTAAGCAGATCAGTGGGTATGAGATGGTGACAGGGGCCAAAATCAACCGCGATAAGTCTGTGGGCTTGCGGTTGGGTGCGTGGAAGGGAGTTTCTCTTCCCGGACCTTTCCTCTGGACGGATGGGCCGATCAAGATACTCGGCGTCTGGTTCGGTCCTGATCTCCAGTTGGAAAAGAATTGGTCGGAGGTACAGGGGCGGGCCGAGGCCGCGGCTAGTCTGTGGTCTCGGAGGGACTTTTCCTGAAGGGAAGGGCGGAAGTTTGTGGTTCCCACATCTATCCGATACTCCTCTACCGTCTTTCTGTGCTTCCACTCCCTGTATGCCCGACTAATGTCATTAGTCAAGGCCTTGTTCTCTTTCTTGTGGAGAGGCAAGGCCCACATGGCATCTCGCGAGATCTGTTGCCTTCATCCCTCTGAGGGCGGTCTGGGAATGCCTAGCATTGAGATTCGTCAATATATGCTACGCATTACCTTTCTCGACCGAATGTGTCGCGGTTTGGATGAGGTGGGCACCTTTTGGAAAGAAGATGTCCGTAAACATTTCCCATCCTTGAGAAGTGTGCACTCGTGCGAGGGGGAGGCCGGTCGTACTCCTCGTGGCGAATGCTCCTTCTATCGTGAATGTCGTCGTGCTTTGGGGCTCCTCTTGCGGACGTCGGTTGGCCTCTCCGACGCCCAAGCGTTGTCTCGTAAGGCATTATATCAAGTGTTAGTTAGGGGGTCCGTTCAAGATGGTCTGATCGACGAGCTCGGTCTTACGAAGCAGGAGGCTCGCTCGATATGGCCTTGGGCGCCCGGGTTGAAATGTCTCAATAACGATGAGGCATCACTCACCTGGCTGATGATTCGTGGGGCCCTCTGGGTCGGCAAAAGACTTTGTTCAGCAGGCTTGGAGAAATATCCAAACTGTCGTCGCTGTACTGGGAATGTCGAGACCATTGGTCACGCCTTTTTTCAGTGCAGTGCGGTAGTGCCGTTGTGCAAGTTTGTTGAAGGCCTCATGGTTCGCATGCTGCAGGGAAAGTTTTTTGTCCTGGAAGCCAGTTCTGTTTGTAGCAATGTGGTATCGCAATTGACGAAGGCTGAACACTATGTGTTCTGTTGCTTACTAGGGGTTATGCGAGTCGTGATTTGGACGACGCGACAGAAGGGATTCTATGAAGGCGAGAAGTTCACCTCTTCCCAACTGATCTTGTACTTTAAGCATCAGCTTAAAGTCAAGATTAGGACGGAAAGGCGGCGGCTCCCATCATCAGAATTCGGCAAAAGGTGGGTGAATCTTGCGCGAATGTGTAGAGTGAAAGGGGCTGACCTAGAATGGCATTTGGATGTCGGTTAGGTACAGAATTTTGTCCTAACAGGGTTGAACATAGGCAACCCACCCAGAGATTAGGTTAGACTAGGTTTTCCTTTTTTTGAAATTTTAG
This sequence comes from Acanthosepion pharaonis, assembly GCA_903632075.3. Taxonomy (NCBI): domain Eukaryota; kingdom Metazoa; phylum Mollusca; class Cephalopoda; order Sepiida; family Sepiidae; genus Acanthosepion; species Acanthosepion pharaonis. Next base: position 6,492 of record CAHIKZ030004823.1, read on the forward strand.
TTTCCCTTTTTTCCGGTTAACTTAGCTAGTGTATGTAAGCTCATTGGTCCATTTTATTTCTGTCCCTATTTTTTTACTTTTGTTTAATTCCCCATCCCCTCCCTCGTTAGGTGGTTAGTGATGTCAGTTTTCTGGTGGATGCGGGGCGCCTTTCGTTTCGGGTGTGTGTTTTCGTATTTGTTGTTGTGTATGAATGAGTGAGTGTTTGTGTGAATGTTTGGGATGAATGAGTGTGGCCTTATTTTCATAAGTCCCGCATCGTTTTCGTCCGGTTAACTGACATTTCTGCCACATTCATAGTTTGTGGGGGGTTTTATTACTAACTCAGTTTTGTTTAGTTTTATTGTAAATAATTAATTCATTGTGTAAATATTCATTTGGGGATTTTAAAAGTTATTTCATGACCCTCCCCCCATGAACAATATTTGTATATATGGGGACTAGTTAGGACGTCATAGAGAAACTGAGGTATTATGGTGGACGTAGTAAGAAAGGTAGGAGTGAATGTGATGTTTTGGTGATTGGTTTATTGTTGGCATGTTTGGGTCAGTGTCTGCGACTAGCTAAGTTTAGACTTAAGACAGATGCAGACCGTCATTCCCCATCCCCCTTTTGGCCTTGTGCCACATTTTGTATTTTTTTTTAATGCAAATAAATATTACCAACATTTCACCCGTGCTTGGTGTACATCGTTTTGCGTTGCAGCGTGTCAGGCATTTTCAGACGGAAAGAGTTGCGTCCCTTACACTGTTTAAGTCGACTCATTTGCTACATTTAATATCTAATTGTTGATTTGAGTAAAGCATATACATTTGCACGGAATTAAGACTTTTTTGGAAAAATTTGAAGGGATATTAGCGCTCGGGTGTTACAATATACATTAGCGCTCGGGTGTTACAATATACATTTACCTTTTGCTTTTATGAATAAAATAATGCGCTCTATGTTCTTTATCAATAATGAATTTTTGCTAGAATTATTTTCATTAAAAAAAAAAACTACATTAGAATAAATTTATAAACATTTAAAATCTTTTAAAATTCTGTATTTAAGAAATGAAGACGGAAATATTTACAGGTAAATTATATGAAATTATTTTTTTCTTTTTAATTCTCATTCACTTTAGGCTTTTATCTTTTAAATAAAACCGAAATGCAACTGAATTTCTATCAAAGAAGACATTTATTTTAAATTATTTTAAATTATTTAAAATGCCTTTTTGTAGAGCTTTTAAGAAGAAATTTCTTACTTACCTTTTCAGGGCGAATCTAAAAACATTTTCCCAAAAACAAACATGATTAACTTGCTGTTAAAACTTCCTATTTTTACAGAAATTGCAATTAAAAAAGATTAATTGTTCGAAAAATAGAAATCTCGTAGTTAATAATAGCAGAAACTAGAAAGAAATTACAGAAAACGGTGTAAAAGAAGAATCTGTTCCTTGATAAAAAATAGTCAGACAACATACCAAAGCATTTATTTACCTCTCAATGTGTTTTTCTTTCTTTCTGATTTTCCATCAAATTTATTGTTGACGAAAAGTAAACAACAAAATTAAAAATCCTCTTCAAAATTCAATATTTGTCCAAGAGATTTGTTTCAAAGTAAATTTAAGAATTAATCAACAGAATTTGTTAAATTAAAAATTAAATTGTTGTAAGTCAGAGACAGTTACCCTCCTTATGTATGTATTGATCAATTTATTCGGGATAAGTTGTCCTGGGTAATTGTCTAGAGAAAAAAAGTAGATAATACTATTGCAGTGACTTGTCTAGCAGAATCAATAACTACTATCACGACTGATTTGGTCGAATTAAGTGTTGTTGTGTCTTCTTGCCAGACCACACATCAGAACATAAATATAATGTTTAGTTTAATTTTTACTTATAAAACAATAATGAAAATAAGGTCATCCCGGTCACATGTAAATAACAATAGACTTTTACTGTCATCTCCAAACCCCACTTTTTTCTAATGTTATCTCAAAGCACACGTAAAATTGTCAAAAATACGAAGGAACAAATGGACTACAATCTAGAAATTGGTCTTGTTTATGCTTAAAAATAAATAAGAAGGGTTAATTAATTTGCAGTGTAACACCCGCACTCAGTTCGCATTAAAAATTTCCAGAATACTTACATTTATGTGTTTGATGGTATCCTTGATCGCCCATAACCTTTCAGTATTGTGTTGGTCTTTTTTATCTTTGGTTTGATGGTTTCGTCCTTGGGGTTTATGGATAAAACCTCCATCTATGTTCTGCTGCTCTCATCTATTTTTGCCAGATTGTATATCTGTTCGTTGGTGAGGTTTTCCCGGGTTCCCCTGTCTTGATTGCAGGCCTGGGGTCAGACTCTATACCAAACACAAGTGTATCTCTCATTATTTCCTCCTTCATTTGTTCTGGGTACCCAGCTTCCACGACTAGTTGTTTTGCCTTTGTGACAAATTCTTTTACGGTCACTTTTCGTTGTTTGAGGACTCTTAGGTGACAGGTCGTATCTGGTGAGAATCTAGTTACTTTGGGGTTTGCAGTAGGCCTCCAACTTTTTGAAGACTTACTCTATCCTCGGCTATATTGTAAATTTCCAGCCCCTTTGCCGTCAATCCAAACAACCATAAGCCTAACCTTCCTCGCCTCCTCTGTATCTAATAATGAACCCTCGAAGATCACACTTTTGTTTAAAAATAGTTTGAATCTTTTGTGAACGTCTCCAGTTCATTTTTGGAGGTGTAAAAATATGTCTGCCATCTTTACACCTTGTTGTTTCTTAACTATGTGGAACGTGGTGATGGGATCCGATATAAACAACGGAGGATTATAGGGTAAAGTTTTTACTTACGGTTTTTGTTTACTTCAGTTACCATTCGCCGATGCTATAGCGTCCCTGTTCAATCAGTGGTATTTTAACTCATCCCACTTCTGAGACCATGTTATACTTTCTTATTTGATACATATTTGTGGAAGCAAGAGAGAGAGAGAGAGAGATAACAAAACGCAGGCAGGTGATTAAACAATATGGTCGTCCCACCCTTGCGTTATTTATCTCATTTTGCAAGATGTTTAGTTCCAGTGGGTTATTTCCCTTGGCTCTTCTATGCCTATCATATTATGAGAGTTACCATGAGAAATATTCACTGTCATTTTGTAGGTATGAGACGATATAAAAGCGGCTCTCAGAAACGAAAAGAGAAAGAGCAGATGTCAACTTCAGTGGCTAAGCTTCCTAGAATTTCCCAATTCTTTGCACAGCCAACTAAACAATCACAGGCACATAATGTAGAAAAAACCGTAAATGAGAAACACCGTCTGAAGAGTTACCAAAAGTTTTCCCTGAATTTACCCCTTTATCTGATGAGATTTCTGATTGGCCTTTAGTCATTTCAGATAAAGAACGATGCGATATCGATAAACGTGGTCCTACTCGACAAGTATAGCAGGATGAATATCCTTACAACAACTTTCGAAGATGTTTCTCAAATTGTCACTTTTATAGAACTCCAAATAAGGAAAAAGGGTAAAAGGTCATAGTTAGTATATTCTTTAAAAAATGATCGAATTTATTGTTTTGTAGCCAAGTTCTTTTAGGTCTTTCTTTTTTATTATTCACACTAGCCGGCGTCTCTTGTTAAAGAAACAGATGTGAGGGAAGATCTTTCCAAAAGGTTAAAATACATGAAGACGGTTAGACACATCAACAATTCTTGTCTCATTGGACAGACTTGCAATTGGGTTTGGCAATCAAATCCACAATCGATAGGACAAAAATGGATTTACTGCAGAGGCAGAAAGAATATTGGAGAAATGTGGTGAAAATATTACAATTGTTTTTATCCGAGAGATACTTGGCTTTTCCGGGATGTCAGTAATTTTCAGATATGTTAAATGTAAGCTCGATTAAGGCGTAAAGATTTGTGAATCTTTCTTTGGTTTTCTCACCGTAAATGATACGGCGGGAAAGAGAATTTTTGAGACTTTAAAATGAGGTTATTAAAAAGTTTGACATATATTGGATTGCTGTGGCCAAAGCTACGATAATGGCGCAAATATGGCATGAAAATACAAAGGGATGCAGTCAAGATTACTGGAGATAAATGAAAAAAGCATTATTTATGACAGGTAACCATTTCAACCTGTTTGTGTCTGATAGTTAAGTGAAGTCATCGGCGGCATCGGCTACATTTTTGGTGGGTAATTAACCATTTATGTCTTATTTTCTGCCTTGACCTTTTGTTGGAAGATACTATTATTAACTTATGTGCCTATTTCTTTGAAAGCATATTGTTACAAGATGGGAATCCCCAATCAATGCATTCAAACCATTGCGCTTTCACTTGTAAAACATTAAATCTGTGCTTATCAGCCGGCGATAATAGACTTTGGAAATGAAAGATGGCACTACAGCAGCTGAAGCAACATCATTGTTGAATGTTGATCTGGATTTTCTAAGAACTTTGTACTTCGCATCATCATTTGCTACGATGTTCTGTTTCAGGTGGACAAAGTGAGTCAATTGTTGCAGTCTTCTGATGTTATTATCGATATTATGATCACAGAGATCAATGGAATTTGAAGATTTCTTCAAGACTATCGCGAAAATGACTATGCCTCTGTTATGTCGACAGCGAGTGAAATTGCAAAAGAAAATGATATTGATAAAAGGTTTTCAACACAAGCAGATTGATTAGATAACTGTAGTTGAACTAGTGTTACTACTTTATTTACTAGTTGCCACCATGGTCTTTTTTTTTTTAAAAAAAAAAAAAAAAAAAAACAAAACACAATTTACGTAATTCAAATGATTCCTTTTCAACTAGTCTGAATTAAGATATATTAACTTCCGTATATAAATAGGCTTTTCAGGTATTTTTAAAACATTGGCAACTTTTAGGTCAGTCATCAATTCATGGAAGGGCTACTCTACACAAAAACGTAAACAACAAATTTAAAATTCTCTTTAAAATCCAGTATTTCTCTGAGAGATGTTTCGATCTCTATTAGGAAATTTATGGATTAATTGGATTTTCTCAACGTTATTATCATAAGTTCCTATAGTAAGGTTATTGTTATAAGACACACTCGTACTTGGTATAACATAATTCGTTAAAGTATTCCCTAAACGTAATGCTTAGGCCATTGACTTTAACGCCTGTATAGTCAGTATGAAGCTGACTCCATTATGACTGGTATATGCACAATCAATCACATAATAATATAACAATATCTTAATTTCCTTTAGAATTAAAGAAAATCAATTTGTTCAAATGTCTGTAAAACAATTTAATTTAGGAAAAAAAGTGGAGAGTCTCTCCTTCTCTCTGGTTAGAAACAAATTGACAAAAACTGACAACCCTACATGCAAACCACCAGTTAGCCACTGCATGGTATGCCTCTAGCATTTACCATTGGTGGCTTGCTGTCGAACCGGTGGTTTGTCTTGGCAATAGTATCACTTGTGGACTGCTAGTGGCTGACTTTTGGCCTGCTGGTGGCTGCCATCAGGGGACCACTGACATTGCCATTGGTGGCCTGCCATCAGGATACTTGCGTCTTGCATGTAGGGAAGTTGCAGTAATGATAAAAGAAGAAGAGGGAAAAGAATAAGTGGAGAATATATTTTTATTGTCCAGAAGAAACATGAAAAATCAATAATTTGAAAAGTAACTTCTTTTAGAAAAATTTATGTTTTTACTGACACTCTAACTTGACTGAAAAAGCAGATTCACACAATTTACAAGAATATGTTTTATCTCCAGTGTGTTTACAAGTAACTCCAAATGATTTGTGCAGTGTTTATTAAAATTTTAACAACAAAAATACAAACTGCTTAAAAAAATATAATATTTGTGTACAAATTACCATCAATATCTTGTCCATCTCACCAGATTTGATGGCATTCATTTAGTATCAACCAACAACAAGTTCCTTAAACTGTGTTATAATTGTTATGGGTTGGTTTTGTAAAATGTATCACTTTTCATGGGAAAATCTAGCTATGTTTCTGAGATGTACAGATGGGGAAGTTACAACATTAAGTTTTTTTATGCAACTGTGATGCAAGATGTGTACCTATCACCATTGCAGTATGACTATTGCGTTTTGCAATATTTGAAAATTTTTATGCAACTGTGATACAAAACGTGTACCTGTCAATATTTTGTCATGTTTATTATGTTTTGCAGTAAATTAATTTTTTATTTCTATGGGTTTTCACATGATGCTCTAAAAAAGAATTATCTACTAGTTCAGAAATTAAATGTGCACTAAGATAGGTTTCTATCCTTTGTGCATTCACATGACACAAATGATTAGTCTGAAAATACTTACAGCCAAAAATCACAAAAATATTTTTTCTTTCCAGTGTGATTGACAATATTTGACTCATGTGAAAATGCAGATCCAGAAACTTCAAAATATGATTTCTCTCCAGTGTACATATACAGATGGCTTGTGAAACATAAATAACATGAAAATGGAGAAATACAAAATTAGTTTATCTCCAGTGTGCATCTATATGCACATGATTGACAAAGTCTGTCTTTCATAAAAATGTTGATAACACAAACTTTACAAGAATATGGTTTCTCTCCAGTGTGTGTACATGTGTCACTAAGTATGACTTCTGTGAAAATGTTTATACAGAAAATTTACAACAATAAGGTTATTTCACAGTGTGTGTATGCATATGTCTGTTCATACTTGACTTGACTGAAAATGCAAATCCACAAACTTCACAAGAATAAGGTTTTTCTGCAGTGTGTATACGTATATGAGTGACCAAGGCAGATTTCCGCGAGAATGCAGATCCACAAAATTCACAAGAGTAAGGTTTCTCTCCTGTGTGTCTATGCAAATGGCTCATTAAAACCGACTTCTGTGAAAATGCAAATCCACAAACTTCACAAGAATATGGCTTCTCTCCAGTGTGTATACGCAAATGTCTCATTAAATCCAACTTCTGTGAAAATGCAGATCCACAAAATTCACAAGAATATGGTTTCTCTCCAGTGTGTGTACGCATGTGTTTGATAATATTTGACTTGACTGAACTCGCAAATCCACAAATTTCACAAGAGTAAGGTTTCTGTCCAGTGTGTGTACGCATGTGAATGACCAAAGACGATTTCCGTGAAAATGCAGATTCACAAATTTCACAAGTGTGTGGTTTCTCTCCAGTGTGTGTACACATGTGATAGACCAAAGCTGATTTCCGTGGAAATGCAGATCCACAAAATTCACAAGAATATGGTTTCTCTCCAGTGTGTGTACGCATATGTGTCACTAAGCCTGACGTCTGTGAAAATGCAGTTCCACAAATTTCGCAAGTATATGGTTTCTCTCCAGTGTGTGTACGCATATGTATCACTAATTGCTGCTTAAATGAAAATGCCAATTCACAAACTTCACAAGAATATGGTTTCTCTCCAGTGTGTGTACGCACGTGTTTGACCATATTTGACTTGACTGAAATTGCAAATCCACAAACTCCAATATGTGCACATGTGTGTCACTGTGACTTCAGTGAAAATGCAGTTCTACAAACTCCACAAGAATATGGTTTCTCTCTTGTGTATGTATGCACATGTGTCACTAAGTTAAACTTCCATGTGTAGATCCACTCATTTTACAGAAATATGATTTCTTTGTAATGTGTTTAAATCTAGTCTACTTTATCTAACATCACAACAGTTTAGCAGATGACACCTGAATATGGCCTATATTTGCTATTTATTCATGCATAGCAATAAATGTGTTTTTGTAGAAAGATAAACCACACATTTCAAAGTACATCATTTCTTGCCAGGCAAAGTTCATTGTCAGGCTTTTGACATTGTAGATCCATCATTTTCATATGAACCATGTAGCATATATTTGTCTGTGTTTTCTTTCATTGGAATTCTCAATAATAAGCTCTGAGATTTTTGTACAGCCAAAACATCTGTGAAGAAAAAAAGGCATAAATGATATATTAATAGGAGCAGTGAATAATATATGAAAGCAGTCTATATTGTGTCAAATAAAGATTTTATTTAGAAAATAACCTGGGATTCATTCAGATGTTGTTCCCTAAAGATCCATATCTCTCTGGAATTTTAACCTTTACAATAGTTAATATTTCATAACATGTATCTTAATATCTAAAAAGTTAGTGAGACAAATTATTTCCCCTTCTTAAACAGAAGGACAAACTGCATTTTATGTAAAACCCAGTGGAGGTGTGTGATCTAATATCCCTAGTGATCCCATTCTAGATTTTTATATAAAAACAATTAGTGTTTTAATGAACTGGACCATCAACATTTCATCAATATTGATTCATGGGTTTAGGTGGCAACTTGATTCAGATAGACAGAAATTGTCATTTATATAGAGAGGTACAGTTTTAATTCCATATCACTTGATCACTATAAAATTCTACACAATTTAAAAGTTTATTAATTCTTTTAATTAAAACTATAAAAACAATTCTCGTAAAAATTTATTATTCATTCAAAAAAAAAAAAAAAAAAATGAAGCATAAATATGTCTTATTATAACTGAAAAACATGATTTTCTTCCTGAATAAGTTCAAGATCATAAAATAATTTTGGGAATGAAAGAAAATTGCTGTCCCTTATAAACATTAGTCAAAAATCAGTGAATTATTCAAACAGCATTTACAGTAATTATTCAGTAACTAATTAAATCAAGGATGTTCTAAAATGTTTGTCATTCTTTATCACTACATTGGAGAGAGCGTTTGTGTCTGAATTTCGTTAAATTTAGGTAAGAATAATTTCATGATTTACATTTCGCTGAATCGTAGCTTCAATATTATGACTGCCTATACTAATTAGAGTCCGCATTACATCAGCTTTGTAATGTTGAGAGATTTATGACTGACATTATGATTAGGCCTATGTGTAAATTGTGTATAATATATATAACATGTAGCTAGTAGAAATTCTATGACTATAGTTAATTACACATAGCTTTTAAGTGCATTAACATTAGGAATATGTATAAACGTCAATTTATTTTATTTGCAGTCAAAAACTGCTCAAGATCTCTTGAACTGCTGTTGATCCGGAGTCAGTAAGATGTCAGTGCATGATGAAACTATCACATGTTACTTGTCAATCAACACCGCAGTTAAGACCGGCTTTCTCTTATTTTAAAGTACATTTTTTCAGCACAGAAAGCAAGTAATGTTTGTTTCAAAATATATTAAATAAACTTTATAATTTCTAATTTTCTTAAATTAAATTTTGAAAAAATTATAATTAATTTTTAAAAGAATTCTAAATGGAGAATTTCATTTTTGTAAACAGAAATGAAAAAATGGCTGATGATTGATTTTCTGTCAAATTTGCTGATTAAAAAAAACAAAAACATTTTTAATGAAAATTTTTGATGTTCTAGGAATGATTAAAAAATGCAAAAAAATATTCAAAAAATACTTTGATCTTTCCTCTTGGTAATAAAATAAACATTTAGGGAGTAAAAAAATATTTTTATCAAGTTTAAGGACTTTTTTTATTCATGCTATGCTATTTTTCATCGATCTCATGAACATACCGAGTTAAAAGTCTTCTTTTTTGAGTCAATTTTTACAGATATTCAATCATGTCAACCATTTTTTCCATTCTATAAAAAAATGAAAATCTCTGTTTAAAATTCTTTTAAAAATCAGTTATAAATTTTTCAACATTTATTTTAAGAAAATTAGAAATTAAAAAGTTTATTTAAAATATTTTGAAAAACATTACTTATTTCCTGCACTGAAAAGATGTAGTTTAAAATAAGACGAAGCAGGTCTTAACATTTAGTGTCACTTGACAGGTGATGAGCAATGCTTTTAACATATGCTGATGGCTTATGTGAAGGAAAGTTATCATACGGAAGGACATAATTATTTAGATTAAAAAAAAAACTTTCAGCACTCTAATTTTTTGTTTTTCGTTCTTAATTTTCACCTTTAAGTTTATTAAGAGAGTTATAGGTTGGTGACAGAAAAAATGTCATGTGTGTAGCAAAAATTGACAGATCATGTGGTGGAGTGTTGAAAACTAAAAGAAAAAGAAGGAAGAAAGGGAAAGAAAGAAAATGAGGGGGGAAAATAGAATATATAATAAAATATAGATATCATATGAAGGAACAAAAATACTGATTAAAAACTGGAAAACTTTTGAAAAATTATTTTAATAAAATAAGGAAAAAAACAGAGAGGAAAAAATGTGTACCTATATAGATGCACAGAACTGCATGTATATACACACAAGCCAACACAAAATACATGTACAAAATCAATATGTATCTTCACTAACCTTCCCCTCTCATTACATAAGCTTGTATGTAAAGGAGCATTATTAATATATTCTATGATGGTATAAAGTCTGTGATTTCAATCAAGAAAGAGAGAAACTGAAAGCATAGGAGTTGGAACATAAAATAGAAAGGTAGGTGGGGTGATGGCTATCAAGATTAAGGGGGAAAAGGGGGTGTAGGACTTACATATACAAGGAATGGTGTTGTTGATTATAGTTCTTCCTGTGTAATTCTAAATCCCTGTTTAGTTTTTCAATTTAAAAATTTACTTTTAGGATGAACTTCAAATCTGACTTGCATCTGTCTTCCTGGCTGTCGAAATGCTAAAAACACAAATCCAACATTATTGATACCATGACCAGATTTTTTAGAGTGCACACAGAACAGGAAATTGTTACTGTTATCCCAGATTTCTTTTGTCTGATTTTTTTTTGTGTGCTTATTGAAATGTAAACCGAATTCTGATCCGTTTTTTCCTTTATAATTCCCCTTTGATATCTGTGATAGAAAATGAAATATAGGGGATTGGTGAGGTGATGAGTTGCATATGTTGAATGATGTTAAAATCTGAAGAGGTTTGGGGAGCTGTCACCTCGCATGTAATGGGCTATTGCTAAATATTTTCTAATTGTATTGTTTAGTTTTAAATGCTGGAAATGTTTGATTAAGGTATGGGAAAATTTGTGGATGTTGTAATTAAAATAAAAGAGTATAGATATTCTGGAAATATTTTTGTTTCTTAGGTAAGGAAAATATTTCTGTTATGTTTGGAAGCCTTGCTAGTAGATGTTTTTATCCTTGTAAGTGGGCAATACCTACTGAGAAAGTGATTGAATAGTAGTCTTACATGTTGTAATCTTCCTTATGTGAACAGATGCGTTTTATGCACAAGTATTGGTTGTATATATATAATGCTTTGCAAAAGTAAGTGAACCCCTGAGATAATATTTTAAAAATTATCTAATTTTCCTAGATGATCAACAAATCTTAATTAAGCTATATATTCATAAAGAGAAACGTTTATTAAATCAATTCACTTTCAAGTTTTTATAAATCTGAAATAAAGTTATTAAGTGAAAATTAAAAATTAACATGTGAAAAAGTAAGTGAACCCTTACATTTAATATTTGGTGAATGCTCCTTTTGAGGTTACCATGTCAACTAATCTTTTTCTATAATTTTAAGAGGTTTCTGGCAGTAGAGAGTTACGATTTTGGACTATTCTTCTTGGCAAAATGCCCACAATTGTTCAGTATTAACTGAATTTCATCCATGCCCTGCCTTCTTTCACTTGAATGAAAAGAATTTTTTTTTTGCGTTTAGGTCAGGATTTTAACAAGGCCATTCCAAGACTTGAAATTTTACTTTTTATGAACCCATCCTTTTGTGGATTTGTTTTGATGCTTCAGATCATTGTCCTATAGGAAGTTGCAGCCTCAAAATAAACCCAACATTTGAACTGAGGATAAGACACTTTCATTCAAAATTGATTGTTATCTTGCAGACTCTATTTTGCCAGGCATATTATTTTGCCTGTTCCAGCTGCAGCAAAGCACACCAAATCATAATGCTGTTACTGCCACATTTAATGGTTGGTATCAAATTCTTCTCTTGAAAAGCCATATTAAGAGCTCACCAGATATAACATCTATTGTTCCTCCCAAAAAGCTCTACTTTGATCTCATCTGACCATAAATCTTTTTGCTAGTATGTTTCTAGCTTACTGATATGAGCTTTGGCATAGTTAAGGCAAGCGTTCTTGTGCTATTTCATAAGCAGTGACTTTTTCTAGGCATGTTACCCTGAAGAACATCATTGTTCACATTTCGTTGCACTGCAGATGTATGCACATTGATCTGGACCTGGTATCTCGACAGAAGATATTTTTGCACCAATATGACGTTGGTCCCTTCTGTATTTTTCTACAAATAATTTCAAAGAAACTGTTCTGATGAGCTTTTTCTCCACTTATTGCTTCAATCATATGAATTTAAGTGTGCTACTAGATTGACAACTATTTCACTGTTGAACTAGCTAGATGCAACATCCACTTCTATTCTAATAGTTTCTTTTCTTGCACTTCTCACCTGTGGAAATCCCTTCTGATTTCTTTCTTCCCTGACACTTCAAATCTTCAAAACTTTAAAAGCATTAACAGTTGCCTTCTTCTGTCTTTCTGAACCCTCTTCCTTTATTGTCCTTTCCAAGTCCATAGATGGGTGACCACTGGAGAATACTCCCAGGTGCTGTAAGCTTGGATGTGCAGGTGGTGTAATGAATAATGGCTCAGCATCATTAATTGGATAGCCAAGTTCTTAATCCATTTGTGTTCAATATCTTACTTAGGTATAGATACCTTTGGCAAAGGTAAAAATAAAATTTATTATTCTACTAATTTTCATTAAAGTGTATAAAATAAAAAATACAGTATTAAACTATTTATAACTAATGCTCTCTGACCTATGTATATTTCTATTCTTTTAGAGAGAAAAAGTAATCATTACATTCAGAAAATCCAATTAATTAATCCTTAAATTTACTTAGAAATATATCTGTTGCAGAAATGTTGTATTTTTAAGGTATTTTGAAATTATCTGGTACAAATGAAATTTTCAGGAAGTATTCAGTAATGAATGAATATTTTATTGAATAGGTTATTTTATTAAAAAAATCCGAGGAACTATTTTTTTATTGGGAGAGAAGATTCCCAGCTCTCTTTTCAATATCAAGTATATCCTTCTTAATTTTGGTCTGGGGTGTTTGTCCAATTCATTTTCCTTTTTCAAGGGCTACAGGTGAAATAGATAATTAATGGAGACATACAGAGAAGATAACGGTTGATATCTTTTAATTAATTTCACGCCATTCTGAAGACAAGGCTTGAATGAAATATTTATAGCTAATGCTTTCTGAACTTGCTGGCTATTTATATTGTTTTAGAGAAATTGTTTAGATAATCCAGTTAATTAATCCTTAAATTTATTTAGAAACATATCTCTTGAAATGAATATTGTATTTTTAAGGGATTTGAAATTTTTTGTTTACATTTTAAAAGTACCACTAAAATGGATCCATGTTCCATAATGAAAGTAAAAATTTGACACACTGTTTTAAAATATTTCCAAAAATCAGAGAATTGTCTGGTTGAAATGAAATTTTCAGTGTGTATATGCATATATTTTACCAAATCTGGCTTCCATAAAAATGTAAATCCACAAACTTCAAAAGTACATGGTCCTTTTGTAATATATATTTCCATCTGGCCTCTTATGTCTAACTTCACAATAGTTGAGCTGGGGTCACATGAATATGGCATATCTTTCCTGTTTATTCATAGATAACAATAAATGTGTTTTTGTAGAAAGAGACCAGAAGTTTCATACTACTTTATTTCTAGCCAGGTAATTGTCATGCTTTTGACAATGTAGATCCATGACTTTAACATGAAGCATGTAACATATATTTGTCTGTATTTTCCTGGAAAGTGAAATGTTTTTTTTTTCCTTCATTGGTTCTGTGTATAGTATTGCTTTCATGGGAACATGTTAATGTGTCTCATTGATGCACAGATGGGGAAGATAATGCATTTCATTTTTATGCAACTATGATGCAGGATGTGCACATACCAGCATTACTGTAAATCTGTTGTATTTTTCACTACTCAAAAATAATGCATTACAATTTCTACAAGAATATGATTCATATTTCACATAAAATATGACTTCTCAGAAAAGGTATATCCACCATTTTTCATTTATACAGGTTTTAAATCATGCACTACAAAATAATTTTCAAAATTTCTCTGATAGTACATATCAGTAAACATCATAATATTTTTTGCCTCCAATGGTGCAATCAAAAATGGCTCACCAAATATCATTTCCATGAAATGGAGAGCCACAAATTTCAAGAAACTATAGCTATTCTATATTGTGTGTACATATGTGATTGACCAAATCTTCATTTTGTGAAAATATAGATCGACAAACTTCACAAATATGTGGTTTCTCTCCAGTGTGTTTATGCATATGTTTGACCATATGTGATTTGAGTGAAAATAAAAGATGCACAAACTTTACAAGAATATAGTTACTCTAAAGTGTGTGTACACATATGTGTCACTAAATTTGACTTCATTGAAAACGTAGATGCACAAATCTGACAAGAATATTTCTCTCTAGTGTGTTTATGCATATGCTTATCCCTACTAGACTTCTGTGAAAATGCAGATCCACAAACTTCACAAGAATATGGTTTCTCTCCAGTGTGTATACGCATATGCTTATCCATGTTTGTCTTCCATGAAAATGCAGATCCACAAACTTTACAAGAATACGGTTTCTCTCCAGTGTGTATACGCATATGGTTATCCTTATTTGACTTCAATGAAAATGCAGATCCACAAATTTCACAAGAAAATGGTTTCTCTCCAGTGTGTGTACGCATATGATTAACCATGTGTGACTTCAGTGAAAATGTGGATCCACAAATATCACAAGAATATGGTTTCTCTCCAGTGTGTATACACATATGTTTGACTAAATATGCTTTCAATGAAAATGCAGATCCACAAACTTCACAAGAATAAGGTTTCTCTCCGGTATGTGTACGCATATGATTGACCATACTTTGCTTCTGTGAAAATACAGATCCACAAAATTCACAAGAATAAGGTTTCTCTCCAGTGTGTGTGCGCATATGCTTGACCATATATGACTTTCTGGTAAATGCATATCCACAAACTTCACAAGAATATGGTTTCTCTCCAGTGTGTGTACGCATATGATTATCCATATTTGTTTTCCATGAAAATGTTGATCCACAAACTTCACATGAATATGGTTTCTCTCCAGTGTGTGTACGCATATGGTTATCCCTATTTGACTTCAATGAAAATGTAGATCCACAAACTTCACAAGAATATGGTTTCTGTCCAGTGTGTATGCACATATGTTTGACCAAATATGCTTTCCATGTAAATGCAGATCCACAAACTTCACAAGAATAAGGTTTCTCTCCAGTATGTGCACGCATATGCTTGACCATACTTTGCTTTCGTGAAAATGCAGATCCACAAACTTCACAAGAATATGGTTTCTCTCCAGTGTGTGTACGCATATGATTATCCATATTTGTCTTCCATGAAAATGCAGATCCACAAACTTCACAAGAATATGGTTTCTCTCCAGTGTGTTTACGCATGTTTGACAATTGCTGATATGCATGAATATGTAGATACACAAACTTCTCAAGAATATGGTTTCTTTGTAATTTGTATTTCCATCTGGCCAATTATATCCAACTTCACAATAGATTAACAGCTTTTATATGAATATGTACTGTCTTGCTTATTCATACATCAGAGGAAATGTGTTTTTGTAGAATGATAAACCACATATTTCAAAGTACAATTATTCTTGCCAGGTAAAGTTCATTATTATGCTTTTGACTACATTGCACCATAACATTCACATGAACCATATATTTCTGTTTTCATGATAAGTGAAATATCCTTTCCTTCATATAATTCTCAATAATAAACACTGTGGTTTTTGTACAGCCAAAACATCTGTGAAGAAAAAAATGCATAAAAATATTAATAGGAGCAGAAAATATATGAAAGCAGTCTATATTATGAGAAATACAAGTAATTATTATTTCAATAATGTAGCAGCAGCCACCATCAGTGAAAATCAAACTTTTTACAGTAAAAATAGATTGCTTCACCATCACATCTTATGAAATATAGATGATTAATTTCAGAAGATTGTCAATACAGAAATAACTAATATATGGATTTCAAAATTATCTGTTGATTTTTAAGTGTTTTTAGACATTGTCTTGGACTAATGTCACTAGCAATATGATCGATTCCATAGCCAGCTCTACATGGTGTGAGATTATCTGCTGCAGGAATCTCTGCCCAAGAAAAGAAAACATTTTCATCAGTGCCAAGGAAAAGAAATCTTTTGTTAATATCACCTACAGTTTGTTAAAATAATAGTTAACAATTGAAAGAAAAAACTCTGGAATAGTGAAATAATATCCACAATTAATGTAGTATTTTCCACTTGATTGAATTGTGTATTATGTGAAAGAATTGTTCTTTTTATTAATAGGAAAGAACATGAAAAATTGATAAAAATATTGAAAGTAACACAGGAATGAAAGAAATATAACCTGAAGAGAGAAAATGTAAATGAAGTTTATGTTATCGAGATTAACCCCCTATGAATGATGACTGCTGAAATTGTTGGTGAGTTGGTATGGAAATAAATAAACTTTATTTCTATAGATATAATAGATATTATCTGTCTATATTTCTGAGATGAGATATTTTGCCTATTTACACTATTTATACCTTTCAGACTGTTGTCCTCATTTACATAGCCATATTCATAATGCTTCAGACCTTGTATACACAGGCATTCTTCAGATGATATACATTGGAATTTCAAACCAAAGCTTTTATTTATTCAACCAAAACAAAACGAAATATACAGGAAACCTGAAAGACCTTATTAGAAATATAGTAAAGAAAGATAATGAGAACAGAACAAAAACAGTCGTAGATGCAACTCAAGAAGAAGGACCACTTCCTACTTAAGACTGTATTCTGCTTAGGACAATTGTTAGCTGCCAAGACTGTGTACCACCATCTGTGGATAGAATTGAGTCATTAATTGGAAAGTCACTGATGTCAGAAAATCTGTCCACTTTGTGGAAATAATCAAAGATTTTCCAATCCCAACCAGCCAGATAGTGAGCCTGGATGTGGTGAGTTTGTTCACTAAGGTACGCACGGAGGAAACACTCTTAGTAGTCAGGGATAAACTTGCCTTGGACTCAACCCTAGGAGAATGGACCACTATACCAATAAACCCTATGGAGATGCTGATTTTCTGTAAACAAACAACACGCTTCGGAATGGGATAAGACATATAGACAGGATGAAGGCTTAGCAATGGGCTTGCTATTATCACCAGCAATAGCAAACATATACATGAAATACTTTGGAGAAATGGAATTAGAATCCATATCACTAAAGCTTATGACTGAGATATGTATATGACACCTTCATACTCTGGCTGCACCAGGAAGTGGTCCAGCTATTACTGGGCCATGCAAACTCAATAACATCAATACAGTTCTGATGTTCTCTCATGTGGAAACCTGTTGAGATGTAAACATGCAATGATTAACAAATTGCAAACAAATTTCTCTGTAAAAAGAGAACAACTATTACAACATGAGACTTTTAATAATAATGTCATGTATATACTCCCATACATGGAAAAATGGGAATGTGTAAGGTAATAAAAAAAAATAATAACCACTGTGGTTTTTGTACAGCCAAAACATCTGTGAAGAAAAAAATGCATAAAAATATTAATAGGAGCAGAAAATATATGAAAGCAGTCTATATTATGAGAAATACAAGTAATTATTATTTCAATATAGTAGCAGCAGCCACCATCAGTAAAAATCAAACATTTTACAGTAAAAATAGATTGCTTCACCATCACATCTTATGAAATATAGACGATTAATTTCAGAAGATTGTCAGTACAGAAATAACTAAAATATGGATTATTTTAAAAATCTTTGAGCAAAACAAATTCTATTAAGCTTTTCAATTTTTGATTATTATATGTAACTTCCACTTAATCACAATATCACATAAAAGAAAGGGAGTAATGCAAAATTTTAAAACATTTTTAATTATAAAATATTTCAATTAAAATTTTAAAAAATGGAAAAATTCTTGTTAAAATTCATTATACATAAAAAATGTTTTCTTTGGTTAACAGTGTCTTTAATATATCTTATTTATAAAAACAAGTAAAAGCTATTCTAATTAAATAATGTCATAGTTTTATTATATGGTTAGTGCACAATTCAGAGCAGATTTTCAGTAAAACAGCAGTTGTTTGTAAAAAAAGAAAAAAAAGAAAACTTTGGGTGATGTACATTCTCCAAGAGTCCTAATTTTAACTAAAAAAAAAAAAAAATTGGGGCAGAAAATTTAATTTCTCAAAATTTCATGAATTTAAGTAAGTGTGGCTTATCACAAATCAGACAATTATTTGATTTTTACAAAAATTTCTAAATCAATGTGTTTTTCAAATGAAAAGGATGCTAAAAATGAGGTACCTTCAAAAATTCGGTATACCTAAACATTAAATATGTTTTTCATAAATGAAAAATCCTTTTTCAACGTTTCCTCCCAGCTTCAATTGAAAGCTAAAGGATTAAATTTTATAATTCCTGAAAACAAAATACTGCGGTGTATTTCAAATAAAAATTATAAGGATTTTTAGTCGCTTCTTCAGAAATTTCAATTGAAATGGTCATTTTAATTTTTTTGAGAGAAATATAAACAAAACTTAATTCTCAGTTTCAAAAATCCCACAAAAATAAAATATAGATTTCTGAAACGTTACTTTCGTAAAATTAGAGAATTTAAAGTTGAATTAATGTTCTGAAACAAATATTACTTACTTATAGCAAAAAAGTTTGTAGATAAGCATTTCTTGACCACGGGGTCTTGTTATTCTCACGTCTCCATTGATAAATTTTTAAATTGATAACCGAGATATTATAATTTTAATTATAATATCTCAGTTATTAAATTAATAATTAAGCTTTTATCTCACTCTCGGTTAATAAATTTTTAACTGAGATAATATAAAATTTAATGATAGAGGTAACTCTATAAATTTAGTATTAATTTATCATATTATTAATCACTATCTTTTGATGGCTATGAATTGTTAAAGTTATTTTATTTAACTCCCAAAAAAGAAAAGAAACTTAAAAAAAAACTAAAAACAAATTAAATTATTTTTCTTAATTAAAAAAAAAAAAAAGAAATCTAATAAATAAAACAAAATATTTGATGCATGATACACAGTAAAGATGAATACGTAGCAAAATTAAAAATATTTAGTGAAATATGAAAAAAAAAGCTTTTTAAATCTTTAAGGGATGATTTCCAAAAAAAACCTATTGAAACGTATGGAAGTGAAATGAAAGATTCGCCCGCAGTCGAAAACATTTACGTCAAGGAGTTTGTTCCCCCCGCCCCCAAAGAGGGACACGCCTTAAAATACGTGACCATTTAACCATAATATCACTTAGGATACACAACACAATACTAAAAAAAAAAAATTAAAAAAAAATTTTAGACACTCTAAAAATTATTTTTAATTATGGTAAAAAGTTTTGGAAGGATAGGATGATTTGTATTACTTTTTTGACAATGGTTTTTTAATTTAGTAAGTCTTCAATTAATAACTTAACCTACTTCAGACGATGTTTGGAAGAATTTTGAAACATTTTTGAATCTTTGATTGAAAAATGAAATTCAAAGAAATAAAAATAAAATGCATGCAATTCTTGTAAAAATTCATTTTTCATCGGTATTTTTTTTCTTCAGATTTAATGCATATTATTTATTTACAAAAGCAAATAAAGCCTATATAATTAGATAGTTTTATTGCAGTTTTTATTTTACGATTTGAATCAGATTTTAAAAAAGATGGTGACAGTTGTAAAAAAAAAAAAGATGATGCATTCGTTACAATACATTCTCCAATGTGTCCTGCTTAAAACAATTTTTTTAGACTATTTGAAATTCTAGAAAATTTCATGAAATTAAGTTACGGGGCGAGGAGGGTAACAGTTGTAAAAAATATTTTTTTCAAGACTTTCTAAAAATAAAAATTTCAAAAATAAATTCATTCATTTTTGAGTAAGACCTGAAAGTTTCATTAAAATCCGAGAATTGTTGAATTTTAGCCCGAATTAAAATGTCATTTGACCGGAAATGGCGACACGAAAATGTCCATTACCACAAGTCTTACAGAGCAGACAAAAAGAAAAAAAAGAAAAAAAAAGTTGCCCTAATTCAGAACGTGTTAGAAGGTGGAAAAAATTAAAAATAATTAAAAAACACTCTTTTTTCTCTCCTTTAAATAACAGCATAAATATTTTGACGATAGTGATGTTTTGATGTTTAGTGATTTTCCAAGCGTAGCTTAGATATGGCACAAGGCCGAAAGTATGGGGCACCTAGTGAGGATCGAACTCACTACTCAGTCGTAATTGTCAAGCTCGCTAACCATTACACCGCCTCGAGGTGCCCTAGTTATTTTACAAGCGTAGCTTACATGGCCGAAAGTAGGGAGCACCTAGTGAGGATCGAACTCACTACTCAGTCGTAATCGTTTTTTAGGAAGACAAGCTTGCTAACCATTTTTACACCACCTCTAGGCGCCCCGATAAACTGTGTATTTAGGTTTGGGGCCTTTTATCATCATGCTAAATGTTTTTTAACGAATTATTGGTGGTACCGTCTAAAAATTATTTGATTTTTGCAAGAATTTCCAAATAAATGTGCTTTCAACTGAAAAAAAAAAAAAAAAAAAAAAAACTAAACGTTACGCGACCGCTGACCTAAAAAAAAAAAATTCAACCAAAATTTCATACGTGCTCTAAGAAGAAAAATTTTTTTAAAATAATCAAAAATACTTCGGTCTTTCCTCTTATTAATAACAAACTTTTACACGATAAAACTTTTTTTTTTTTAAGTTTGGGCCTTTGGGGCCTTTTTTTCATCATGCTATGCAGTTTTTTCTGCGAAAAAGAAAAAAAAATGTAGGTACATATTTTAATCATTTTGTCTGTCAAAGTCGAAAGTGTGAATCTGAAAAATTAATAATACCCTACTTAATCAACAAATTATTTGGTCAATAGGTCAGCATCAATTTGGTCCAAATATTTTAATGACATCAGATTAAAAATATATTTTTATGACATTTAAAAAAAAATAATCCAGCAGTGAAATACTAAACATGGAAGTTTTTAACTGAAAAAACAAAAAAAATTCTGAAACGATTGCAACCGAAATTTTTTATTTGCATTTTCTTGTCTTACTAAACAGAACCCCAATCCCCGAATAGAGAGAGAAATCAATTAAGTAATAAATTCTTCTTCATTCAAAATTATCATTAATTCCTTCACTTACCTTTCAGATGAGAAAATTCAATGAGAAAAACAAAAAAATCGTCTGATTTGTTTGTGTTTTCAATTATGATTTCCTTGAGATTTCTCCTCCTTCAACCGACGACCCAAGTTTTGTATTGTTTGTTCAGTTGATATAATAATGTCGAAGTTGTAACGAATGTGACAAGGAATGAATTAAGAAATGGAAAAACACGAAATTACTTTGGTTTTTCAGACAATATTTCGCTTGATAATAACAGACGAACGCGTTGTGACAGTGTTAAACAAGATGTGGTTCCTCGTGTTAAAAAATTCTTAGATTTCTTGCCATTCAAAAATAAATGCCTATGTTTGTTCTTGCTAGTCGACAATATCAGAGTCCCAAATCTATAATACGAACATTAGAAATTTCTTGTTTAAAAGGAAAAATACAACATTCATCTCAAAAGAATCTTATTTCATTCTCATTATTTGAATAATTCAAAAATTATCAGAATGGCTTCATATGTGATTTTGTAAGTTACTTAAAAATTACATTATCAGCTGAACTGGTCACAAGTAAAAAAAAAAAAAAACACGGGTGTTGGGGTGAGGCTGTAGTGTACTGCATCTCGTCACTATCACATCCCTATTACCAGACCTCCACCGGATTGAGGCAAGTTTATTAATCAAATAGTTTTCATTAAAGAAATTACTACCAAAAACAGAACAGAAAAATAGAATTACAAGAAAATTCTACAGACAATTCAGCCTTTTGAGTAGTAAAAATCTGTGTGATCTTGTTATGAATGCAGGAATAAAAGACCCTGAATTCATAAAGATTTTACAAGAACTTCCTAATTTATGTGAAATATACATTCAAAACAAAATGTATGGACGCTGGCCCATTGTTGGATTCTCATCAAGATCAGATTTTAAAGACAAGATTGTCATGGAAATAAAAGAAATTAATGGAAAACATATTGCATCTAATTGATTATGATACATGATACAGTGTTGGAGTCAGGATTCCTGCTAAGGAAGGTTTTGACATTCTTAGTGCTATATTCACACACTGGATAGCATATTTTGGCACTTCAGGATTTAACACACTGATAATGGCAGGTTAAACATAGTGGTCATATGAGAGTGAATCCATCACATTTAGTCCCCTACCGAAAAAATAGAAAAGTTCTTAGGATGTCACAATAATGGAATAGATGTCAAATACTTGAAAAAGAACCTGATAAAACTCTTAATTTTGAAGAGAATGATATGAATGGTTTCAAACTAAAATATTGAAGAGCATCAGATTGTGACATCAAAGAGCAGACAACCCAAACAAAACTCCATTCATAAGTAAATTGAGCTCCTGAAACCACGATAAACAATTAAATGCCAGGTTGCCAATGATGATGATTCAGAATTAAGAAAATTAAATATCTTCATTAGGGCAGGCAAAACAACAGGCATAAACAAACACTTAATGAATGTCATTATAGAAAAAGTTGAACTCTTTTGGTTGGAATTTAAAGCATGGAGTATCAGAATGGCAAGCATGTGAAGTTGAGCAAACAAGAGAAGATGAAAACACTTCTTGTGATGAGGAAAACATAATGATTTCCTCCCCAAATAATGGTCTGGAAAATGCAACAAAGAAAGAGCTCCTTAGATTGAAAAACTAAACTTACATCAAAATTCTTGACCAAGGTCAAACCAAGATATCCACAAGATGAGTTTTATACTTATAAAAATTGTAATGGTAAACAGATTTGTAAAGCTAGACTTGTATCTCAAGGCTTCCAGGACAAAGATGCTTGCAATATAAGGATTCTCCCACCTGCTCTAAAGAAGATCGACACATAGCATTGGGAATAATGGCATCTAACCATTGGATGTGTAAATCCATGGACATAAAAATTGTGTTTCTACAGAGTACTTGATAATCAAGGATGAATTAATTACATTAGGAGCAGGAATTTCAAAATATGACCATACAACATTTACAAGAATAACTCAACACAACCTGTATCTACATCTGTCTCGTCTTTGACTTGTGCCTGAGGAGTCAACTGTGGAACAATTGCAATCCTCTTCATCTTCTAAAAGAAAGCAAACTTTTCTCAAGTAGTGACTCACAAAATACAAATGGCTATGCTTTTCATGTACTGTGACATTTGTACAAAATATAACAAACTGATTTCAATTGACAGAGTGGGGGTGGTTTCATTTTGAAATTGCTAACATTTTTATTTTAGCACCATTTATAGCCATTTTCATCACAATAAAATTAAATATATTCATCACGATATAATAATATTAAAAATGTTCTAAAAATAAAATATACTTTTCTGAACTTTTATTGGGGGAGGGGGAATATTAGCTGATTTAATGCTTAATAATCCAAGTTGAAACAAATATTACTTTAAGTTTAAAATATCCCTGCTAAAAAGATGCTAACATTTCCCATACTAATCTTTGGTCTGTCTGATGATGCAAGGAAAACAAAATTCTTAACCAAAATTTCAGTGTTAAAAAAAGACATATATATATATAATTTAAATCAATTGTAAATGTTTATATGTATCTTGTTTGTATTTATTGACTTCCATAGAAACAGTGGAAGTAAGGGGAGGAAAAATGAGTGCACTCAAGCATTAGATTGAGGTGTTTGGTTGATTCCAATCTGTATTTGAATTTGAATTATTTCCAATAGAAAGCAAACTTTTCTCAAGTAGTGGCTCACAAAATAGAAATGGCTACAATTTTCAGATGAAAACTTTATTTACTGTGAAATCTGTACTAAATATATTAGTTTGTGAACTTTTTGCCATACTATTGTTGCTTTGCCTTCTTACTGTCAATATGCCTTGCATATATTATTTGCTTGCTTTATATAATTTTTTTTTTGACCTTTTGTTTTTTTTTATTATTGTTTATTGCAAACTTTGTCAATTTTGTTCGTTGGGATTTTTTGCCATGGTCAATGGATCTACAAATATAATTTAATAACAAAGATGAAATTTTGAACTGAACTGTTTACTTACTCTACACTAACACTTTAATTCACCAGGTTATTTTCCCAAACTTGGAGATTGAAAACTTCATTGAACAAATCATTCTGACTGCTGCTGAAACCTTTTTAAAAATGATAGTCTCATCTATTTAATCTGAGAAATCAGATTGAAAAATAATTTTTAAATAAATATATATATAATTTAATAAAAGCTTATAATTTTTAAATGTTATTTTTTTTAATATTTACTTATTAACAAATATCTGACTTTACATATAGTTTCTATGATGAAGAGTTATCATTTAATATTGTACCCTTCTTTGTTATTGTTATACTTAAAATAAAATACTGTTTTTATAATTAAATTATTCATTTAGTTAAAAAAAATAAGTTGTTCTGTCAATTTAAGTGATTTGGCCTGATTAAAATTGTTTTTAGGGAAGATGGGAAAAAACAGCCTCCAAAAATAAAACCTGTAGTGCTGCAGTTTTTACATTAGAGTTAATTTTTAAAAAATGAGTTAGGTCCCACTGAATTTCCCAGGGATGCTCCCAAATTACCACCTGTGACCTCTGGGAATGATAACATTGAAAATCATTTAGCATGACTGCCCCATCTTTGTTGTTATCCCTACAGCCTTTTTCAGGTGTCTGTTGATCCAAGTAAAATTTTGAACTGAACTTTTACTTAATTTACAGAAATAAAATGTTCTTGTTCTGCTGTTCATTTCTGGGGATGTCTCATCTTGTTCTTATTTAGTACTGCTCAAGTATTGATTAACCTGTTTTCATTGAATCTAAGTTTCCACTATCCAGCCCAGGGATTGAACTAATAATTACTATGTCATCAAATTCACAAACCAACAAGTTGTTCTCCCATACTTAAAGACTTAAAACTTTGCTGATGCTCTTAAATTGCCTTAAGAGAATTGAACAATAATTTAGAAAAATATATTTGAGAATGACATTTGCAAGCTTTTGGATATGCATTTCGGAATCTATTTTTTTCCAAAGAATTTCAAATTTCAATTTCATAATGCCAAACATAAAACAAAAAATCAACCACTGACTGGTATCAGTGACATTTTAAAATTACCACAATTCATGTATTTAACACTGTCATATGTTAGGGTCGTCCAAAGACATTCTTAACTGCCACATGTGATTGGCAGTTAGGATGATATATTGGTCATTACAATTGGTTCCCTGAAATGGAAATCACTTATGACTCAACATAATGTGCGCAATGAACTAGGAAAAAGAAATTGTTTACCTTTTCTTTACAGAAAACCAAATGAAGCAGTCAAACTTTCAGGCAGCAGGAATACCAACCTTAATCAGCAGGTGGGTTAGGTTTAAGGATCAAAGTTCCCTACAAAAAATTGTCCTAGATAATTAAAGCATTGGTTCATGAAATTAGTAACATAGAAATTCCAAGTTCAATCCTTGGTCCATGCAGTGTATATACTTGGAATCAGTGGAAATGAACAAACAATAATTGAACAGCTGTTTAAAAATAAAAACCAGACAGTGAAATGAGAAGAGTCTAGCTCTGTAGATTAAATAAAGTGTTCAGTTCAGAATTCTCTGTTGGTTACATGAATGAACACCTGATGAAGGCTGGAGAACAAAACAGACAAAATGTGATAACAACAAAGCTAAGGAAAATAGTCCAAATGTAAATAGTGTCAATAATAAATCAAGTGAATTGAGAAATTCTTTGATGAATTGAAACTATCTAAGCAGATGTGTATCTCAGATGCTGCTGCAAGTCAAGAGAACTTAACAAGAATGGCTATTTATTTCACATCCACTTTATAATTTCTCTCTCTACAAAACATGTAAGATACAATAAAGGAAAGATGTTTCACTTTGACAGCTGTTTCTACTTTATGTCAAAAGACTAAATCCTTTCTCATTGGCTATGCTTTCACATCTCCTTTATTCCTTTATGAGTCTCTACTAGTCTTCTGTGTATGGAAAATTGTTGCCACATTATATATATATATATATATATATATATATATATATATATATATATATATATATATGGAGAGAGAGAGAGATTCTTGACAGAAGAAAACCATTGAAGATTGGAGTTGATAGTCAAGTAAGAAGCTGCAAAAGAGTTTCACAGGCATGAAATGTGATAGAAGAAACTGTCAGCATAGAACATATAGTTGCATCCAGCAATGTCAACAGTAAAATAAGATCTTTTATCCTGTGCTTAAATTCATGAAGTGACCAAATATGAAAGCTCAGCAAAACAGTTGCAGAACAAAAGTTTTGAAATTGTTTACAGAGTTTTTAACAATTAAACTTAAATCAAGTGTAAAACATTCATTAAGAGAGTAATAAGTTGGGGACAGAGAAACATGTCAGGAATGTAGCAAAAATTGACACATCATGTAGTTGAGTGTTGAAAACTAGGGAAATATGGTTTAGATATGTTGTGATAAAAAGGGAGAAAGGGAAAGAAAGAAAATAATGGGTAAAAATGGAATATATAATAATAAAATAAAATATAAATAACGTATGAAGAATAAAAATATTGATAAAAAACTGGAAATCTTTTTAAAAAACATTTTAATAAAATAATGAAAAAACAGTGAGGAATAAGTGCATACATACAGAGATGCATATGTACACAGAACTGTATGTACATACAGAGATGCATATGTACACAGAACTGCATGTACATACAGAGAAGCATATGTACACAGAACTGCATGTACATACACTCAAACCCTGTTATTGTCCTTCATTTTTTTTTTTTTGGTTATTGAACCACAGACCAAACTCTGTTCTGGTTTCTCATACATATTTCCCCTTCTCATATCTGTGACAGAAAAAGTAAATATACCAGATTGGAACTATTACAGCTCTGTGCCACCAATTTGAATACTATGTGAGTACCAAGTTGGTGGTGCTGGGTAAATGTTTTGCACTGGGGTGTATTGCAGGTAACGTTCCCTTGGTGAGGGGATGACTTGCATATATTGGATGATGTTAAAAGTCTAAAGAGGGTTGGGGAGCTGTCCCCTCGCATGTAGGGGGCAATCTCTAAATATTTTTCTTATTGTATTGTCTAGTCTTAAATGCTGGAAATCTTTGTTTAAGGTGTGGGAAAATTTGTGGATGTTGTAATTAGAATAGGAATTGTGGAATTATTTTTTTAGTTTCATAGGTAAGGAGAGTGTTTCTGTCATTTGTGGACACCTTGCAAATAGATTCTTTGATCATTGTAAGTGGGAAATTGCATTGGCTGTATATATACAATGTTGTACAAAAGTATGTGAAACCCTAAGATAATATTTTAAAAAATATTACATTTTCCAAGATAATCAACAAATCTTAATTAAGCTATATATTCATAAACAAAAACCTTTATTAAATCAGTTCACTTTCAAAAATGTTTATCAAGCTGGAATAAAATTATTAATTGAAAATTAAAAATTAGGATGTGCAAAAGTAAGTGAACCCTTACATTTAATATTTGGTCACTGCTCTTTTGAGGTTAAATGTCAACCATTTTTTTCTATAATATTTAAGATATTATCTGGGTTTCATGCATGTACTGCCTTTTTTTTTCACTTGAATCACAGATTTTTAATTGGGTTTAGATCAGGACTTTGACAAGGCAATTTCAAGATTTGAAATTTTACTTTTTTTATACAATAGAGTCTATGAATTGTGTATACACATGACACAACAAAATTTCTCTGAAAATATGTATCAGTAAACATCATGATAATATTTTTTCTTTCCAGTATGTATACAAAAATGGCTGAACATTATTTCCATGAAAATGGAAATCCACAAATTTCAAGAAACTACATATTTTTTCTACAGTGTGTGAACACAAGTGATTGAGCAAATCTGATTTCTTTGAAAATGGAGATCCACAAACTTCACAAGAATATGGTTTCTTTCCAGTGTGTGTACGCATATGTTTGACCATATTTCCCTTGAATGACAATGCAAATCCACAAATTTCACAAGAATATGGTTTCTCTCCAGTATGTGTATGCATATGTGTCACTAAAGTAGACTTCTGTGAAAATGCAGATCCACAATCTTCACAAGAATATGGTTTCTCTCCAGTGTGTGTACGCATGTGACTGACCATTTCTGACTTGCATGGGAATGCAGATGCACAGACTATACAAGAATATGGTTTCTCTCCAGTGTGTGTACGCATATGTTTGACCAAATCTGACTTGCATGAAAATGCGCAGCCACAAACTTCACAAGAATATGGTTTCTCTCCAGTGTGTATACGCATATGTCTCACTAAATGTGACTTCACTGAAAATGCAGATCCAGAAACTTCACAAGAATATGGTTTCTCTCCAGTGTGTCTACGCATATGTTTAACTGGACCTTTCTGCAAATGCAGATCCACAAACTTCACAAGAATATGGTTTTTCTCCAGTGTGTATACGCACATGTCTCACTAAATAAACCCTATGGAGATACTGATTTTCTATAAATAAATAACACACTTTGGAATGGGATCAGGCATATATAAACAGGATGAAGGCTTAGCAATGGGCTCGCCATTATCACTAGCAATGGCAAACATATACATGGAATACTATGACTGAGATATGTAGATGACACCTTCATACTCTGGCCACAACAGGAAGAGGTCCAGCTCCTACTGGACCATGTGAACTCAATAAGAACATCAATGCAGTTCACAGTGGAGGAAGAAAACAACAACAAACTCACATCCATGGATGTACTAAAATCTCAAATAGAACATAGGCTCAAGAAATCCTTATATCACAAGCCAACATTCAACATTTTCTCTAAACAAACAACACACTTCAGAATGGAATCAGACATCTATCAACAGGAAGTGTTACCTTTATAATTTTATTTCATTATTTAATAACTGAGATAATGATAAATTTATTATTATATTATCAGTTATTATATTTTTAATTTAATATCTAAAATAATAATTAATAAAATTATTATTTACTATATCAATGATTAAATTATCTGTTATTAAATGTTTAAATTGATAAATGAGTTAATAATTTTATTATCACAATTTAATTTTTAATTTAATAACTGATAAAATAATATAATCTGTTATCAATTTAATAATTGAGAGTGAGGTAATTTAATAACTATCTCACTCTCAATTAAATTTTTAAATAGATAACTAAGATAATATAATAATTTTAATTTTATTATCTCAGTTATAAAATTAAAAGTTAAATTATTATCTCACTCTCAGTTATTAAACTGAGATAATATAAAATCAAATGATAAAGGTAACTTTATCATTTGAAATTTTATGGTATTTAGTATTAATTTATATTCTTTATTATTAATTGCTATATTTTAATGGTTATGAATTGTTGAAGTCATTTTATTTAACGCACAAAAAAGAAAAGAAACTTAAAACAAATTAAATTATTTTTCTCAAACTAAGTAAAAAACTAATAAATAAAACAAATTATTTGATTCATGACATACACTAAAGTAAGATGAATACATAGCAAAATTAAAGTATTTAGTGAAATAGGGAAAAAAGTTTAAAATTTTGAAGGGATGATTTCCAAAGAAGCCTGTTGAAATGTAGGGACAATGAAACATGGAAGTGAAATGAAAGAATTTCCCACAGCCAAAAAAGTTTATATGTGAAGGAGTTTTCCCTAAGGGAGACAAGATTTGAATCAGGTAACCATTTAACATTAAAGAAAATCAGGACCCATCGTTAAGAAGTGATTGTGTATTACCTTTTTATGCTACAAGAAAATAATTTGCTTTTCAAATCAGATTAATTTAACTTTAATTTTTTTAATTTTACAAAATAATGTGTCATAAATATATATTTTATTTTTACTAGATTTTTGAAATCGATACTTTTGTTTTGCATACAAATTTCTTAAAAGTAAAAAATGGCCACTTTTACGAAAATTCTAAGAAATCTAGCAAATATTTGACATTGCATTCTAAATAATTTCTATTTGAATTACACCAGAATATTTTACTTATTGGAAATGATAAATTCAATCATTTAGCTTTCAATTAAAGCTAAAATGAAATCTTCAATTCTTTTTTCCTTTTTAAAATTCATTCTAAACATTAGGTATCGAAAATTAATACTGAAAATAGTGGAGGTACCTTATAGTTATGTGCATCGTAACCCATGATGTTACATCAAGGTCACAGGTTAATGACAATAATAATCTTTTATTGTAATTTCCAAAGGATTCACTTTTTAGTGGGAGATCAAACGGGCTACAATTTAGTAATTGAATTTCTTTATACTTAAAAATAAATAATTTTGGCATTATGTAACCAAAAGGTAAAAAAAAATTATGAAAAGTAAAGTTAATTTTATTTTTATATGACATTAATTTCCATTCTAAACATTTTTAATCAAATGGAGTTTAATTCATTTCTTTTATTTTCTTACCTGCTTCATGCCATATTCAACTGCAACAAATGAGACCTTTTTTTTTTTTTTTAACAATTCCAATAAAATAAATAAACCTATTCAGTTCAGTATACAATTTATTTATTCATTAAGGAAGAAATACGGAAAATTCCATTTGAATTAAATATTTCCCTGATTTTTTGTAAATATTTTAAAACTGGTGTAGCGATTTTTTTCCTTTAATTTCGGGGAAAATCATCCATTTTTGGTGTAACCACATCTTCACAAATCTACTCACATCTCATTCTCACTGATATTTGATTTTCCTCAGTTCTGTCTTCGTCAACAAAGCCATCAAAGTAACTAAGAATTTCATTGAATTCCTAAAAAAAAAAAAGACACTGTTCTTGACTCAACTTCGTATTTTACAAATTACTTCATTTTCTATGATTTTTTCAAAAGTTTCTTTTCTTTTGATAGGATAGGTACCTCCATGAGATCGTTAAAAAAAGAGCATAGCATGATGAAAACGACGCCAAACTTGACGGAAACAAAATTTTATCGTCTAATGTTCATGTTATTATAGAAGAGGAAAGATCAAAGTATTTTGGGTGTATTTTTTTTACATGTTTTAATCGTTCCTAGCACGTCCGAAATTAACTGTTTCTAAATAGTCATATTAAAATAGATATTTAAACTTACGAATGTACAATATTTTTCGCCTGAGAAGAAATAAAATGTTTCAATGATATTAACAACCACGAAATTGGAGACAAAAAAAGAGTGCGTCAAGGGAGATAATCGCGTAAATCCTAATTCCGCTTCTTTGTACAGTGAGTTAAACACACATTAAAAAATCATAGATTAGTAAAAAGAAAAAAAAAATTAATAGCAATTTTATTTAAAAAGAGGAAGTTTTATTGTTTCTGAAATATTTTCGATCTTGAGAAAAATATCAAGTCCACCAACAGCAGCAACTCAATCCTGTTTGTTTTTGTGAAAAGGTTTTTCGACCTGAAAAGCCTGAAGCCTTGTTGAAGGTAATGTGAATTAAAAGAAAAAATAACTTTCTTATATATATAAACTTTTTAAAGCAATTTTAAAACATTGACACCTTTTATCGTCATTTAATAATGTCCATTATAATAAAACTAAGACATGTTTTAAACAATAATAATTTAATGTAAACAAGATTTAAGTTCTGAAAATTAATTCATTGAGTTTTGTTTTCCTTTCCTCGCTGTCATTGACACTGAGTGAAAAGTCAATGAAATTGTGTCTTTGAAAATATTATCCGAAAACTTTTTTCATTTTAGAGGCGTGTTTTGATATAATTTTTTCTGGGTTGGATTTTTTTTTATAATACAAAGATAATAATTAAGTGTTGCACATTTCAATCGTCATACATCTTCAGAGCACATGAATATTGTATAGAGATAATTGTTAATATTTCATATTTACCTGTAAATATGTTCATCGTCATTTCTTAATACAGAATTTAAAAAAAAATTTAAATCTCTGTAATTATTCTAATAACGTTTTAAGTAATAATTCATTATTAATAAAAAATAGAGTCCATTATTTTATTAATAAAATCAAAATATTTTCCTATTATAAATATCTCAATTTTATAATAAAACAAAAACATTTACACAATAATAATTGAAAGAAAACATATGATGATTTAAATACTGCAAGGACTTATAATATTTTTAAACATTATACAATACAGAAAAGAATTTGTTGTAATTTCATAATTAAAGAAGTTGGATAGAATGGATTAAAAAAAAGGAAATTTTAGCATTTTCTAAAAAGTGAAAATGATTAAAAATAACTTCATTCTTTTCTGAATAAGTTCTGAGAGTTTCATTATAACATTTTTTTTCATTTCCTCTCTGTCATTGACACTGGAATTTGTCTCTGAAAATATAATCTATTTTTGAATCAGCTGTAGTGGCAACCTTCAATATTTTTTTTTTCTGGAATATGTTCCAGAAAAAAATATTGAAAGGTGCCACAACAGTCTGCTCTCTAAAGTGACATATTAATATTTTGAAATTTTAGATTCAGCCTGTTTTATTCTTCATTTTTGCGAGTATAACATATTTTTAATACATCTTGAGGAAATGAGAATACTGTAGATTATCTGAATACTTTGGTTTACAGGAGAAAGTCTCTAATAGATAATGGTTGTTAATATTTCATATATTTACCTGTACTCTGCAATTAACATTTTATTGATCATTTAACAAAGGCATAACTATATAGAAATCACCATGAACATATGACTGAAAAAAACCTTTATCTCCAAAAGATGCTCTTGTGTGGAATGGTCATTTGTCATTCTCATATTAAAATATATTAGAAAAGGATCAAAATTTTATTGATCATTTAACAGAGGCAGATATATATATTAGAAAAGAATAAAAATTTTGTAAAAGAAACAGAAAAGTCATGAGCACATTAAAATATATCAACTTTTTTAAAAGATGATCTATTATATATATTTGAATGCTTTTCCATAAGGGATTTGTTATTAAATGTAATTTCATCTAAGTTTTATACTTGTACAAGTTGGCCTTAAACTAACAAGGCAACATTTGAGTTTAATTATATATGTATAAGGCTTCAGTTGACATGAATATTAATCAATATGCAAATAAAAAAATGAAAATGTTATAAATGATTGTGATGCATTTTCTGATGGAAACATTTGAACAGTGTATGTCTGAAAAAGTTCTAAAAGTAAATTTCATATTAAAAGTCTTTCTGGTTGAGGGTGATTAAAATCTATTTCCTGATTTTCTTTTCCATATGGCAGCCTTGGTGTATGGTGAAAGCATTTGAGCAGAATTATCAATTACTGGGAAATCTTTAAAAAGCACTTTCTTTCTGTTCATAGTATTTGCTCAAACTTTGGTTCAGTTTGGATATTCTCTTTTATTGTTTGTGATTGGCCTTTTTAAAAAGTGATGAAAATGTCATGAATTCAAATTAATTCAATCCAAGATGATGGAGGTAGACAGTTCATATTCCATTTTCTATGAATAAGTGATACAAGATATCTGTTGAGTATGGAAAGTGAAATGAGAACAGTCTATGTTAACTGAGGGTAACAGATAGCTGAAAAAGGGGTGGAGGGTACAAATCTCTAAAACGTTGTGAATATAGAAACCATGATAAACATGCTGATTTGAATAGAATGCAATACAATAGAGATGATGTTATAAAATGCAATAAAAAATGATTTATGGAATGATGAAATAAAAAATTATTTTATTTTAAGTTTACCAGAAACTATATACGTATAGAGAACAATATTTGTAGTAGCATCATTAGGATACAACTGTTTATTTCAGATGTTTTGTCCTCATTATCACTTCTAGATATTGAATTATTGCAACTGTTGCATTTCATTCTCTTAAAAACTGCATAACAGCAATAACCTGTTATGTATAATATAACAGGAACAACTACATTTACTAACATCCTCATTTGTTACATCTATGTTAAATATATAAATATCTAAATTTTGCTCTCCTGCCACTTAATCTCAATTAGTTTGTAAATTCTTAAGATCAATGCTTTCCTTATAAAATGGCAGGTTCAGTTTTAAAACTCACATCATTCTGATTTTTTAACACTCAGCCACTTGATGTATAGAAATATATTGATCTCCACCAAGTTGCCTGTACTTGCCAAATCTATCTTCAAGGTGATTTGATGGAAATTTATCAGGTAATACATAATTTTAACTTCTCTGCAATATTTGGTCAGTTCTAGAATTTCACGATTAGTATGATGCAAAGCTGTGAATGTTTCATTTGTTAGCTTCCCATTCCACAAGTCCACATCAAAAAGGTGATCATTATTCTGCAAAAACATTCAAGGTTATGTGCATGGCTAATTTCCTTTGCTTTACTGAATGATGAAGAGAAGAATTTTTTTGTTGTTTTTCCATTAATTATATAAGTTGCATTTGATTCTCTTAAAAACTGCATAACAGCAATAACCTGCTATGTATAATAAAACAGGAACAATTTCTCTGCATTTACTAACATCCTCATTTGTTACATCTATGTTAAATATATAAATATCTAAATTTTGCTCTCCTGACACTTAATCCCAATTAGTTTGTAAATTCTTAAGATCAATGCTTTCCTTATTAAATGGCAGGTTCAGTTTTAAAACTCACATCATTCTGATTTTTTAACACTCAGCCACTTAATGTATAGAAATATATTGATCTCCACCAAGTTGCATGTACTTGCCAAATCTATCTTCAAGGCGATTTGATGGAAATTTATCAGGTAATACATAACTTTAACTTCTTCTATGCTATATTTGGTCAGTTCTAGAATTGCATGAGTAGTATGATGCAAAGCTCTGAAGGTTTCATTTGTTAGTTTCTCATTATTTCCAAGAATACTATTCCAAGATTCTAACCAGTTGCAGAATACATTGAGAAATACATAATTATCATCATTTACTTTAAGTGAATTAGCATATTTACTGTTAAGTTGCCAACCTTTATATTGTTTTTACATTCAATATTAAACACCAAGTATAAAATATGTTTATGTATTCTGCAACTTTTGCAAAGTTGTGAAAACATTTCTGTTTCCCTAATGTCATCAATCCCTGAATAATGAATTGGTTAAATTTTTTAAAAACTAATGAAACATTTTGCCTTTCCAAACTAGTGGAAGAAACAGCATTTGAGGTCAATTCATAGCAATACTTCAAAATTGACTGAGATTCAAGGATATGAAGCTTCTGTAAAGTACAAAATTAGGCACTTTGGATATTGGCTCAATTTGGGAACATCATGCATTTACTTGCATCTTTTTGACCAAGCTAGTTGTTTTTAATACAACCTAAGCCAATTTAAAGGTAATAACCTTCATTTCTAACCATTAAAAAATTCTATCCTTCCAATTTTCTCTTGCTTAAATATTTTTACAATCAAAATTTAACTGTGAAAATGCATTCACATGTTGAAATATATCATATATAGGATGTCAAACTGGAATAACTTAACTTTAATTGCCCATCTTAATATCCTGGCAGATGTGATCTTTGCCAACTCTGTTCTGGTGTTGAATATAAATTCCAAAGGCTTATGATCAGATTTTAATAAAAATTTCCTTTGCAGCAACAAATTTATATCTCTTTCCATTCTACACACGATCACTAATGCCTCCTTCTCAATATTCAATTAATTAACCTCCAATGATGTTAGTTTTCTGGATAAGTACATTCCTGGGTGATCCTCCTGTGACAATATTTCAACTATAACACAGTAACAGGCATCAGTAGTTAATATCAATTCTTTCACTGGTTCAAAAACTTTTACAACTGATTTATTTATGAGTGCCTTTTTTTAATTTCTCTAAAGCAAGCTTTTTGTCCATTGAAACTGTATTCTTCTTCCTTATTTCGTTAAATGGTTCCACAAGGTCACTATATCATGGCAAGTATCTGTTATAGAAATTGGTTAATCCGAAAAAAGATTCTTTTCTATTCCTTTGTGCAGTTATATCTGATATCTTATCAGTTTTTCATCTGGCAATATACCATCTTTGGATATTTAATATCCTAGGTATGAAAATTAAACATGCATTTATTTTGACTAATTGTCATACCTGTGATTTTTTTAATTTTCTCAAAACTTGTTCCATTTTACTTTTAAACACTTCTTTTTATATGCACACATCAATGCCAATGTCATCCTGATATACAGTTATATTTTGGAATCCCCTCTAAATCTTTTTTAATTTTCTCAAAACTTGTTCCATTTCACTTTTCAGCTCTTCTTTTACTTATATTTTAATGCCATCCTGATATACAGTTATATTTTGAATGCACTCTAAATCTTTTCAATGGCTTTTTGGAAAATGTGACTCTTGACATTTTTATTTCAAATGGCAGATGATCCTTTCTTATTAAGTCAATAGGGGTATTCATTGTGCTGACTTCATGAAACTTGATATCAATTTTAATATGATTATATGCTGAGTTAAGGTCAACTTTAGCAAAGGCTTTATACCAGAAAATACATGGCATGCTGTTTCAATGTTTGGCAATGGAAATGAATCCAAACAGATCTGCTAAATTCATGCCCACCTTATAATCGCCATATAATGGATGTTATCCCCAGTTCCCGTTCTCATATTCTTTGTTTGATTATCTGAAAGTAAGAATTCAAAGTAAGTATCACTGAAAAGGGCTTTTGTGCATTCACAAAGAATACCCAATTGCCATCTCTAGGATTTATGGAGGAAATATGTTATCAATACCAAAATCATAAAGTGACTTACATAATAACAAGCAAATCGGTCATCCAAAAGTAACAATTCAAAGTAAACAACCCTAAAAAGGGCTTTTATGCATTCACAGAGAATATAGCCTTTAGGAGGGTTAGTGTTAAACTAAATTTACAATAGATGTACAAATAGACTGATTTATAGTTTCACAATAGATCTGCAAATTGATTTATATAAAGATTTGAAAATGGAATAACATATAGATAAACAAAAGTTTTATAACACTGACAAATAGTTCAGCTAAATCATAAACATCTAGTAGTGATATGTAATGAGGTACAGTAGAAAAATGTTGGTATTAATATAGCGACAAGAGAGTTATCTTCCCTTCACAAGACTATATCTGTCAGAGAGAATACCGATCATAACAATTGCTTGATTACTTAAACATGATGGAGGATCCTGAATATATTAAGAAATGGCTGAGGTGTTTCACATCGTAAGCAAGAGTGCAAAAGTTAAAGAATGCCAAATCTAGTGGGAGAAAAGGAAGTTATGGATTTCTTGTGGACCTCAGTGTGTTATGAGGTCATAAAAAAATCTGTCTTGGTCTATCCCAAAATGTTGAAAGATTTAGCCTATGAAGAAATTACTGTAGTTGTTTTTGATGTGTTGCACCTTGATGAAAGGTCTAATGTTGTTCTACAGAGATTTATTCATAAAACATAATTGAAACAAAAGATGTGAGCGCCTTTTTATATAATTATGAAGTACTCAGTAATCTTAAAAATGTAGGAAAATATTCTGCATAATCTAAAGATTTATTGATTTTACGTACTTTGGCTTCAAATTTACTATATTTCCTACTCTAATTTTATGATAGTGTTGTGTGTAAATGACTATTTAAAAAATCACTACGTTTATACACACACAACTTAAAATTTTAATATATGGAGGTCGCTGTATTGTAATAGGCTCTTGTCATTTATGATTTAAGATTTTACTTAATAACAGTACCATATAACCAGTATACATTTGCTGCAGAATTTTAAAGATTTCAAACTTTATAAATTAGACTAATTAAAAAAAAATTTAAATTCATTATTCATTGAATTTTTTCATTTTTTTCTTAAGACAGATATCATAGTATTTCTTATTCACAAAGACAACAGTTTTTCTAATTTCTAATGTTTTAGTTTTATTGCCTTTCTATTTTATGATTCAGAACAGATTTTCAGTAACTGAGGTGGGTCCTGTTTTTCAAAATGAAATTGATTATTTCTATTCCCCAAAGACTTGTGCATATAACTAATATAAACACAAAGCAATACAAAAAAAGAATTAATCATAATTAACATTAAATGAGTTTGCAGAGAGTGGCAGATATAAAAATAGACAGTGTGGGAAACAAATATTCATACATATACAAAGTTTTAATTTATTGAATTTCCAACTAATAAATAAACATAATTTTTATATAATTAGCTGTACATAGATGCATAACTAAATATGCAATGAAAGCAGAAAAAAACTGATTTAATACAAATAATTTCTATTTATCCATTTTAATAGGTGAAAAAATATTTGTTCAGTGCAAATTTTATATTTTATAACTTTTAAATTGCTTTAATGCTCTAGATCATTCAAGTAGAATATTTTAGAATGTTTCATAAGTGTTATCAGTAGTTATTTTTGCCTAAAAATACAAATAACATTCTGTAATTGATATTCGTGCAAGAAGGTTATCATCATCGCAAGAGGTAAAGAATTGATAAATTCACTCAAAGAATTGATTGTTAAGTTCTGGAAAGTAAAAGTTACAGGAAAATCTCAGACAAACTAAATATTCCATTTACTACCATTAATTCATTCATTGCAAAGTATAAAAAAACTCAAAACTGTTGAAGACAAAAGAAGATTTAGAAAATTTCTTCAAGATCTTTGAGAAAAATTAATGAATGAAATTAAACAAAATCCAATGGTAACTCATCAAGAGTTGCAAGATAATTTACTTTCATTAGGAATCTATGTCACTAAATGGACAATAAGCAATAAAATTCATAGGAAGAATCTAAAGTCACGCTCCCCTTGGAAAACACTACTTCTATTGAAAAGACACAAAGATACCAGGCTGGAATTTGTTAGTGAACATGAAGTTAAGAAAAAATCCTATTGGGAAAGAGTATTATAGACAGACAAAATCAAAATAGATTTTTTGGGGGGGCATAACTCTAGAACTCATATATAGAGGAAAGATGGCGATGACAGGAAACAAAAGAACTCAGTGCTAACAGTGAAATTTGGTGGTAGCAGCTTCATGATTTAGGGATGTTTTTTCTGAAAAAGTTATTGGTAGCATATCAATAATAGATGGTAGAATGAATGCTGCAGCATATCAAAATATTTTGGAAGCAAATTTAATGATTTCAGTTGGAAATCTTGAACTTCCTCTTGTTTGGAACTAAGCAGACTGCAAAAATCTACAAAGCAATGGCTTGTTGAAGATGATGTAAATATGCTGAAATGGCCAAGTCAATCCCTAGATTTAAATCCAAATGAGAATCTGTGACATTATTTGAAAATTCAAATCCAATCAAGAGCTCCAACAGACATCCCAGATCTGAATACTAATATTTGTTTCCCCTCCCCTGCATATATAGTGTCATTGTGATTTTGCAGTAAGAAATCCTTGCAGACTTAGTAAGTTTTAGGTACTTTGGCTTTATAGTCTTACTTATGAAGACACTTGCTGATGAAATGTTAGAAAATTCCCAGTAAATTTTAAATAGCTATTGCTCTTATTTTCTGATAATATCATTTATGGACATCCATATTTAAAAAATCAGCACACAAAATATTTTTAAATAAATACATTTTTTACATAATATAATAAATCAAGTGGACAGTAGCACATACTTGTGGAAATTATTTCATCATTTGTTTTTTCCATTGTTAACTATTGGTTTAATAAATAGAATGTGGTATTAATGAAAGATCTCCACTTGTCCTAATAATCTCACACAAAGTGGTGCCAGCTATGGACATAATCATATGGCTAGTGTCATTACTGCAAGATGAGGTTTAAAAAACTTTAAATATGAACAGATATTTTTCAAGATTCATATTTGTATTCTTTCTAAATTGACAATGTTTTGATTTTAATTGCATACATTTCATAAGATATGATGTGAAGCAATCTTTTTTTTACAGGCTAACACACTGAAATGATCTTCACTGGTGGCTGCTGCTGTTGAAGTAATAATTGTACATATCTTTCATAATATAGACTGCTTTCATATATTATTCACATAATATATAACTTATGCCTTCTTTCTTTACAGAAGCTGCACGAATCTGCATTGGGTATTACTGAGAACTTCATTGAAGGAAAAGACGTTACACTTTCCATGAAAACAATGACAAATATATGCGACAAGAAATAACTGAAATAATTGAAATGTATGGTTTACTTTTTTTACAAAAACACATTTTATGTTATCTTCAAATAAACAGTAAAGATAGAATATATTCATGTGACATTTGCTAAACTGTTGTGAAATTGGACAATAGGCAAAATGGAAACACATATTACAAAGAAACCATATTCATGTGAAGTATGTGGATCTGCATTTTCACAGAAGGTGTATTTAGTGACACATATGCGCACACACACTGGAGAGAAACCATATTCTTGCGATGTTTGTGGATCTGCATTTTCGCAAAAGGCGTATT
This sequence comes from Acanthosepion pharaonis, assembly GCA_903632075.3. Lineage (NCBI taxonomy): Eukaryota > Metazoa > Mollusca > Cephalopoda > Sepiida > Sepiidae > Acanthosepion > Acanthosepion pharaonis. Next base: position 47,200 of record CAHIKZ030004823.1, read on the forward strand.
TAGTGCCACATATGCGTACACACACTGGAGAGAAACCCTATTCTTGTGAAGTTTGTGGATCTAAATTTTCAATGAAGTCAGATATGGTCAAACATATGCGTATACACACTGGAGTGAAGCCATATTCTTGTGAAGTTTGTGGATCTGCATTTTCACGCACGTCATATTTAGTGAGACATATGCATACACATACGGGACAGAAACCCTATTCTTGTGAAGTTTGTGGATCTGCATTTTCACAGAAGTCACATTTATTAATACATATGCGTACACACACTGGAGAGAAACCATATTCTTGTAAAGTTTGTGGATCTGCATTTTCACAGAAGTCGCAATTAGTGAGACATATGCGTACACACACTGGGGTGAAGCCATATTCTTGTGAAGTTTGTGCATCTGCATTTTCACGCAAGTCACATTTAGAGCCACATATGCGTACACATACTGGACAGAAACCCTATTCTTGTGAAGTTTGTGTATCTGCATTTTCACAGAAGCCGCATTTAGTGAGACATATGCGTACACACACTGGAGAGAAACCATATTCTTGTGAAGATTGTGGATCTGCATTTTCACAGAAGTCGCAATTAGTGAGACATATGCATACACATACTGGACAGAAACCCTATTCTTGTGAAGTTTGTGGATCTGCATTTTCACAGAAGCCGCATTTAGTGACACATATACGTACACACACCGGAGAGAAACCATATTCTTGTGAAAATTGTGGATCTGCATTTTCACAGAAGTCACAATTAGGGAGTCATATGTGTACACACACTCGAGAATAACCATATTCTTGTGAAATTTATGGCTCACCATTTTCATGGAAACATAAACGTACACACACTAGAGAGAAACCCTATTCTTGTAAAGTTTGTGGATCTGCATTTTCACAGAAGTTGCATTTAGTGTGATATATGTGTACACACACTGGAGAGAAACCCTATTCTGGTAAAGTTTGTGGATTTGCATTTTCACATGGGTCATATTTAGTGCCAGACATGCGTACATGCACTTGAGGGAAACCATATTCATGTGAAGTTTGTGGTTCTGCATTTTCACAGAAGTCAACTATGGTCAATCATATGTATACACACTATAGATAAGCTATAGTTTCTTGAAATTTGTGGATCTCCATTTTCATGGAAATGATGTTGAGCCATTTTTTGTATACACACTAGAAAGAAAAAATATCATGATGTTTGCTGATATGTATTTCCAGAAAGATTTTGTTGGATAATTTGTATGCATAATTAACAGAAATCCAAACATTGTCCACATAATAACCTGTGATGAAGCCAATGCGAATTACAAAAAAAAAGCAAACTATTTTCACATGTGAATTTTTTATGCATTTTTAAATCAGTGGCACGTTTTCTCGGCATTCATCAAACCATCATTATAGATGAAATGTCAACAAATTTTAAAATATCTTTAATTTTTTAGTCTTAATTAGGAAGATGCATGTTCCAAAAATGTTTCAAGAAATTATTATGTTGGAATGTAAAGAGCATTTCCATTTATGATAAGTATATAGATTTAATTCAATAACGAGGCCACTTGGCTCTGCAAATTAATACAGAATATTTAAAAAAGTCTAGTCCTTTAAAATTTTCTTAAAAAAGAGTATACCATGTTGAAAAAAAACAAAAATAAAAACAAATTTTATTGTTAAAATGTTTGTTATTATTAAGATGAAAGACTAAATTATTTTTGATTATTTCACTAAATTCTTTAGTCCTTTCTTGCATGTTCTAAATTTTAGTTAAAATTTTGTTTTTCTTGCATCAGCAAAGAGTATTAATATCATACGAGCAGTTAGTAACTAGACGCTTGAATTCAAATGAATCTGGATATCTGCTGTCTCTACAGACTGTCAACCTTGAACAGTGGGTTGTGTAACTGTGGACTTGTGTATACATTTATAACAGGGTTGTCTGAGCATATCAGGTGACTTCTTTGCACTTCCTCTTGAATAAATCCACTGGATGTCAAACATCTGTTAGAGCAAGTCAAGAACTATGCTGAAGGATGATGTACCAGTGGCAATATGGATTGTGGCAGCCAAGGAGCCTGAGAAACAGGGTTCTGATTTCTGCCAATGATCTGCAGATTGATGGTGTCTGCTACAGAGGTGGTGGTGCTAATCACCTGCATAGAAAGATAGAGTTGATGAATTGTGCAAAGTGGGAGCCAGCGATTAGACAAAACAGTATGTTGCTACCACTATAATAACCTGAGCCATATATCGTAGAAATGCCCAAGGAACAGACATCACCACAAGTCTCATTACTCAGGCAGATTTAAATGTTGTGCTACCTCTAGTTGTAGTCAATATATTGGTTGATGGGTAATGGTGTTCAACTCTCAATGACTTTGACTGCTCATGACTTGTCGTTAGTACAGAGTGATACCAGTCATAGACCGAGAATCACATGCATGTGGAGATGATTAGTGGGAGAATGAGGGAATGTGTTGATGGTTACATGTAGCAACCATGTTCATCAAGTAGCAGGCAAATACAGTCACAAAGTTGACAATATCACTCTTACGATGCAATGGCATCCTCCAGTATTTTTAAAAGCATTTTTTCTTTATTAAAATATCCTTCAAATATAAAATATGCTTTTCTAAAACATTTAGAAAAATGAGCGGTTTTCAAATTTAATTATTCTGAATTGAAACTATATTATTTTAGTTTAAAGAAAATTAAATTTTTTAAAACTGAGGCCATTTTTTTCTGATGTGCTGAGTGATATATTGAGAGGCTGATATTTATGAAATTTAAGTTAATGGACCAAATGTGAACAGATTATTAATATAGTTTTTGTTTTTCTAATTGACGAGTAATCTTAAAAGATTAGGAAAATATTTGTAAAATATAGAATTTTAAAGCCTAAGTTGTTTATTGGAAAAATATTGTAAAATCAAATTGTGAAACAAGATATTTGTCCTTGGCTAACAACTTTTATGTTCTATTTGCTTATGGCTAGAAAATATGAAAAATGGCTAATATTTCCTTCAAACACTGACTTGGATAATAATACTTCTGAAATTTGCCTATTTCCATTGTGAAAACTGACAAGCATAAATATTCTCACTTATTATATGTAAGAATAAAAAAAAATCTGATTCAAATGACTAATGTATTTATTCTAAGATTACTCACTTGAGAAAAAAATTTTAGGAGCGAGTATTTTTTGGCGATTTATGCTTATATTGTAAATTACTCTCATAAATCATCCCCCAAATATAGTTTCCAATCATGTTTTTATTATACGATCCTTGGTAGTGGCATTCAAAATTCAGTATATCGTGATGGAAGTGCTTAACTTGATCCTTTGAGTACAGCCTCATGTTATTGAATTTATCAAGATGAACGTCAAAAATATGGACTTTCTGCAGCCCATTTTGCCATAGTTCTTCACAAGGATCTCAACAAGGTCTGTATAGTTTTCAACTTTGTGATTTCCCAGAATGTCCCAAACCACTGCGACAAATTGAGTGGGTACAAAGTTGGGGATCACTATCTATTTCCCTCATTCTTCCCACTATGAATTATTATTTCTCTTTATTAATTTTTCATTATGAACATGTAAATCACTCCTCTTAAATCTTGGAAATTTTTTTTTTCTTCAAGCATATAGAGTAGCGTAGCATGCAACAATGTTGAGCAAAATAATTCAGATTTCATTGAAAAAATTGACTGGGTACAAAGTTGGGGATCACTATCTATTTCACTCATTCTTTTCGCTATGGATTATTATTTCTCTTTATTTATTAATTTATCATTACGAACAGGTAAATCTCTCCTCTTAAACCTGGGAATTTTTTTTGTTATTGTACTTATGGAGTGAGAGAAGCATGCAACAGAGACAAGCAAAATAATTCAGATTTCATTGAAAAAAATTGACTGGGTACAAAGTGGGGTATCACTATGGATTTCCCTCATTCTTTCCACTTTGAACATGGAAATTACTGGAAAGTAATTGAAACTCACCTGAAGCGAGCTGAATGTGTAATGCTCCTCATGCCAATGACACTTCCACCGAGCTTCTCTATGGCATATGACTTCACTGTATTTTGATGTGTTCCTCTTGAATTTTAAACTGGGGTCATCAGGAGAGAATGTGCATTGTTTCGGGGCCTTCCTCTCAACGGTTTCAGTTGCACACTGGCCCCCCTCACTGATGTGAGGCCCCATTATAACGAGATACAAGTGTTGTTGATAAACTAGTTCAAATGTGTAACTGCGAAATTAAATTGGCGAAAATTCCGAAAAACGGCAAACCTTGCATTCTGAGAATGCAACGTGAACCTCATTACGCATTCACGATCAGTCATGTCATGCCGTCATGTTTGCTGAAACACTCCATGGAGTATTTCATTTTTTCCATATGCACATAGAACTATTTTCTGTTACTTCTATTAGGCGTTTTATACTCTTGGCCCTATTATGCCCTTTGATTCCAATTTTGCCCAGAAATTGGTACAGAGTGCCTGAAACGAAACCCCTTGCTCCAATTTCCACTGATCTAACAATTGCATTATACCCCTCCTTTATTAGCTCTGACTTTAGATTTTTTGTATTTATTAGTTTTATAATCGTGGCATTCATATTGTACTGTTAATTCAATCCGGATGATTTTATGGTTCAACCTTGACAGAAGAACAATATCTGGTCGCAGACCTTTACTTGATATTATTTTGGGGTAATCATTACGCCAACCAGGAAGGTCTGCAGATACCTCCCAGATGCCACCAGAACTAAGGAGATTTTTTCCGGGTATAGCATGACATTTGCTTGTTTGCTTAGAGCCAACATATCTTTTTCCTTCTGCAACAAAATTCCTGGGATGAATTAGATGACTCAGACTTCATATATTTCTTTATAATTTTGACCCGCTCATCCAAAACACTATTGTGCCTCCATGAATATCTGCCATTGACAAGGGCTGGGTTATTATTTCTCTTTATTAATTAATCATTATGAACAGGTAAATCCCTCCTCTTAAACCTGGGATATTTTTTTTATTTTACTTATGGAGTAAGAGTAGCATGCAACTATAGACTAGCAAAATAATTCAGATTTCATTGCAAAAATTGACAGGGTACAAATTGGGGGATCACTATCTATTTCCCTCATTCTTTCCACTATGGATTACTATTTCTCTTTATTAATTTATCATTATGAACAGGTAAATCACTCCCCTTAAATCTTATTTAACATTCATTATATCGTGGTGGAAGTGCTTGCCTTGTTTCTCTAAATACAGACTCATGTTTTTGAATTTATCAAGATGAATGTCAGAAACTTTAAGGGACTTTCTGCAGCCAAGATCTCAACTAGCTTCGTATACTTTTCGACTTTGTGATTCCTCAGAAAACCCCAAACATTCAGCATCTAGAAGTTGAAAGAATTTCGCAAAAAGGTAAGGCTTTATTTATAGATACTTTGTTTAAATTAAATAAATGTGTTCTATATGTCGCAAATGGATCTAGAAAGGGTTTCATTTATTACATGAAAAACAGATATCATCAAAATTTAATTAACATTCCGAAAAACGGAAATATTGTGTAAATTATATTTTAAGTAGTGAAATTTTTGGAATATTTCATTGTGATATCTGTTATCCCCAATTAAATAATTATATGAAATTTCTAAAAATAAATTTCGTTGAAAATGTTCATAAAAAAGAAAGGAAAAACAACCAAACAAACAAAGTAAAACAGACAAAATTAACGTCATTTGTTTATTTTTTTTATTTTTATATTGCAGAGAAAATTCAATTCCCTCTCCATCTTTTCCTCTTCGGAATAAAGGATATTTACTTCAAGAAAGCTTATTTCATCTTCAATGTTTGCAATGCATGGTGGTATCTGTAAGAGAAGAAAAACAGTTGCCATTTTTTTGTGACTCCCGTCTGCAATTCCGTTACTCGGGCATCGCTTGGAATGAAATGATAAATATTGACATAAGTTTTTCCATTTTTAAAAAGTATTAGTACGAGAATCGGCATCACTTTTAGTTTTTGTCTTGTTTTCTTCCTTGAACTTTGAAGAAAATCCAGCTTCGTTTGCCTGCATCATTTGCTCTTCGGAATAAAGAATATTTTCCTCAAGAAATCTTCTTTCAACTTCAATATCTACAATGCCCGATTGTACATCTATCAGTGAATATGCTGTTGCCACTGTCATAATAATATTTCAAATACTGGAAAAAATTAAAATAGTATTATGTTTTTTTATCATTTACCGAATATCTGCTATAAGAATAGTAAAATAAAATGTCAATAAAACTTTATTAATTAGAATTTTTTTAATTGCTTTTTATTTGTTATATATTAATGACACTCTTGTCTTAAAAAAAAAAATTCCACGCATATTGTATCTGTACAAGTATTGTCTAATTTTTTAAAATTTGGGAAACGCTGAATCTGTGAGCGTTCACATCTGCGAGGTGGTATAAGGCTGAAGCCTGAGGAAAAGAGAGGAAGAGGCGAAAGGTCAGCGAGTGTTTATAGCCATCGGAGAGAGACCCCTGTTGAAGGGTTAACGAACTAAAGGAGGAGCTAACTCCGACATTAGTGTTTAAACGTAACGTTTTTTTTTTTTTAAGTACAGGCGACCGTACAAGATATTATCAGAAAATAAGATCAATAAATATAATAAATTTAAAGCCAACATTTATAAAATTCAATAAAACATTAGAGTGCGGGGAATATTTTCCTAAATTTTTAGGATTACTGAGTATTTAATAATTGTGGGGACTTTTGACCCTGAAAGTTATTTAGGATAACTGAAGCTAACTGCATACAGGTAAATTGGGACGACAGGTTTTGAAGAAAGGAAACACAACAACCGTTTGAGTTTCTCCGGGGAGGCCTGGTCGCCTAGGGTGGTTTCTTTTTCCTATGGCCTTTTGTGTCATACGACCAGACTCTCACGTACAAGCGTAGTTGATTACTCCTTTTGTGTCATACGACCAGACTCTCACGTACAAGCGTAGTTGATTACTCCTTTTGTGTCATACGACCAGACCCAAGCGTAGTTGACGTACAAGCATAGTTGATTACTCATTTTGTGTCATACGACCAGACTCCCCACGTACAAGCGTAGTTGATTATTCCTTTTGTGTCATACGACCAGACTCCACGTACAAGCGTAGTTGATTATTCCTTTTGTGTCCATACGACCAGACTTTGTGTCACGACCAAGTACAAGCGTAGTTGTGATTATTCCTTTTGTGTCATACGACCAGACTCTCACGTACAAGCGTAGTTGATTACTCCTTTTGTGTCATACGACCAGACTCGTAGTTGATTATTCATTTTGTGTCATACGACCAGACTCTCACGTACAAGCGTAGTTGATTACTCCTTTTGTGTCATACGACCAGACTCCCACGTACAAGCGTAGTTGATTATTCCTTTTGTGTCATACGACCAGACTCTCACGTACAAGCGTAGTTGATTACTCTTTTGTGTGATACGTACCAGTTGACTCATACGACCAGACTCTCACGTACAAGCGTAGTTGATTATTCTTTTGTGTCATACGACCAGACTCCTACACGTACAAGCGTAGTTGATTATTACCTTTTGTGTCATACGACCAGACTCTCACGTACAAGCGTAGTTGATTACTCCATTTGTGTCATACGACCAGACTCCCACGTACAAGCGTAGTTGATTACATTTGTGTCATACGACCAGACTTCACCGTAGTTGATTCCTTTTGTGTCATACGACCAGACTCTCACGTACAAGCGTAGTTGATTATTCCTTTCATACGACCATACGACCAGACTCCCACGTACAAGCGTAGTTGATTACTCCTTTTGTGTCATACGACCAGACTCTCACGTACAAGCGTAGTTGATTACTCCTTTTGTGTCATACGACCAGACTCACGTACAAGCGTAGTTGATTACTCATTTACGACCAGACTTCACGTACAAGCGTAGTTGATTACTCCTCATACGACCAGAGTTGTATTGATTACTCCTTTTGTGTCATACGACCAGACTCTCACGTACAAGCGTAGTTGATTACTCCTTTTGTGTCATAACTCCACGTACGACCAGTTGATTACTCTTTTCACATACGACCAGCGTAGTTGATTACTCCTTTTCATACGTCATACGACCAGACTACGACCAGACTCTCACGTACAAGCGTAGTTGATTACTCCTTTTGTGTCATACGACCAGACTCCCACGTACAAGCGTAGTTGATTATTCCTTTGTGTCATACGACCAGACTCCACGTACAAGCGTAGTTGATTACTCCTTTTTGTGTCATACGACCAGACTCCACGTACAAGCGTAGTTGATTACTCCTTTTGTGTCAACGACCAGTGTTGATTACTCCTTTTGTGTCATACGACCAGACTCCCACGTACAAGCGTAGTTGATTACTCCTTTTCCTGACCAGACTCCCACGTACAAGCGTAGTTGATTACTCCTTTTGTGTCATACGACCAGACTCCCACGTACAAGCGTAGTTGATTACTCCTTTTGCGTCATACGACCAGACTCCCACGTACAAGCGTAGTTGATTACTCCTTTTGCGTCATACGACCAGACTCTCACGTACAAGCGTAGTTGATTACTCCTTTTGTGTCATACGACCAGACTCCCACGTACAAGCGTAGTTGATTACTCCTTTTGTGTCATACGACCACTCCGTACAAGCGTAGTTGATTACTCCTTTTGCGTCATACGACCAGACTTTAGTTGTGTGTCATACGACCAGACTCCACGTACAAGCGTAGTTGATTACTCTTTTGTGTCATACGACCAGACTCCCACGTACAAGCGTAGTTGATTACTCCTTTTGTGTCATACGACCAGACTCCCACGTACAAGCGTAGTTGATTACTCATTTGTGTCATACGACCAGACTCTCACGTACAAGCGTAGTTGATTACTCCTTTTGTCATACGACCAGACTCTCACGTACAAGCGTAGTTGATTACTCCTTTTTGTGTCATACGACCAGACTCTCACGTACAAGCGTAGTTGATTACTCCTTTTGTGTCATACGACCAGACTCCCACGTACAAGCGTAGTTGATTACTCCTTTTTTGTGTCATACGACCAGACCTTTACAAGCGTAGTTGATTATTCCTTTTGTGTCATACGACCGACCAAGTAGTTGATTACTCCTTTTTGTGTCGTAGTTGATTACTCCTTTTGTGTCATACGACCAGACTCTCACGTACAAGCGTAGTTGATTACTCCTTTTGTGTGATACGACCAGACTCCCACGTACAAGCGTAGTTGATTATTCCGTAGTTTTATTCCTTTTGTGTCACGACCAGACTCTCACGTACAAGCGTAGTTGATTACTCCATTTGTGTCATACGACCAGACTCCCACGTACAAGCGTAGTTGATTACTCCTTTTGTGTCATACGACCAGACTCTCACGTACAAGCGTAGTTGATTACTCCTTTTGTGTTTCACGTACAAGCGTAGTTGATTATTCCTTTTGTGTCATACGACCAGACTCTCACGTACAAGCGTAGTTGATTACTCCTTTTGTGTCATACGACCAGACTCTCACGTACAAGCGTAGTTGATTACTCCTTTTGTGTCATACGACCAGACTCTCACGTACAAGCGTAGTTGATTACTCCTTTTGTGTCATACGACCAGACTCCCACGTACAAGCGTAGTTGATTACTCCTTTTGTGTCATACGACCAGACTCTCACGTACAAGCGTAGTTGATTACTCCTTTTGTGTCATACGACCAGACTCTCACGTACAAGCGTAGTTGATTATTCCTTTTGTGTCATACGACCAGACTCCCACGTACAAGCGTAGTTGATTACTCCTTTTGTGTCATACGACCAGACTCTCACGTACGTAGTTGATTATTCTTTGTGTCATACGACCAGACTCTCACGTACAAGCGTAGTTGATTACTCATTTGTGTCATACGACCAGACTCCCACGTACAAGCGTAGTTGATTACTCCTTTTGTGTCATACGACCAGACTCTCACGTACAAGCGTAGTTGATTACTCCTTTTGTGTGATACGACCAGACTCCCACGTACAAGCGTAGTTGATTATTCCTTTTGTGTCATACGACCAGACTCTCACGTACAAGCGTAGTTGATTACTCCTTTTGTGTCATACGACCAGACTCTCACGTACAAGCGTAGTTGATTATTCCTTTGTGTCATACGACCAGACTCTCACGTACAAGCGTAGTTGATTACTCCTTTGTGTCATACGACCAGACTCCCACGTACAAGCGTAGTTGATTACTCCTTTTGTGTCATACGACCAGACTCCCACGTACAAGCGTAGTTGATTACTCATTTGTGTCATACGACCAGACTCTCACGTACAAGCGTAGTTGATTACTCATTTGTGTCATGACCAGACTCCCACGTACAAGCGTAGTTGATTACCTTTGTGTCATACGACCAGACTCTCACGTACAAGCGTAGTTGATTATTCCGTAGTTGATTATTTTGTGTCATACGACCAGACTCTCACGTACAAGCGTAGTTGATTACTCCTTTTGTGTCATACGACCAGACTCTCACGTACAAGCGTAGTTGATTATTCCTTTGTGTCATGACCAGACTCTCACGTACAAGCGTAGTTGATTACTCCTTTGTGTCATACGACCAGACGTACAAGCGTAGTTGATTACTCCTTTTGTGTCATACGACCAGACTCTCACGTACAAGCGTAGTTGATTACTCCTTTGTGTCACGACCAGACCAGATTACTCCTCACCGTACAAGCGTAGTTGATTACTCCTTTTTTTGTCACGTCGTAGTTGATTACTCCTTTTGTGTATACGACCAGACTCCTCACGTACAAGCGTAGTTGATTCATTTGCGTCATCACTTTGTGTCATTACGACCAGACTCTCACGTACAAGCGTAGTTGATTACTCATTTGTGTCATACGACCAGACCACGTACAAGCGTAGTTGATTACTCCTTTGTGTCATACGACCAGACTCCACGTACAAGCGTAGTTGATTACTCCTTTTGTGTCATACGACCAGACTCTCACGTACAAGCGTAGTTGATTACATTTCCTTTGTGTCATACGACCAGACTCTCACGTACAAGCGTAGTTGATTACTCCTTTTTGTGTCATACGACCAGACTCTCACGTACAAGCGTAGTTGATTACTCCTTTTGTGTCATACGACCAGACTCTCACGTACAAGCGTAGTTGATTACTCCTTTTGTGTCATACGACCAGACTCTCACGTACAAGCGTAGTTGATTACTCCTTTTGTGTCATACGACCAGACTCCCACGTACAAGCGTAGTTGATTACTCATTTGTGTCATACGACCAGACTCTCACGTACAAGCGTAGTTGATTACTCCTTTTGTGTGATACGACCAGACTCCCACGTACAAGCGTAGTTGATTATTCCTTTTGTGTCATACGACCAGACTCTCACGTACAAGCGTAGTTGATTACTCCTTTTGTGTCATACGACCAGACTCCAGACAAGCGTAGTTGATTACTCACGTACGACCAGACTCTCAGTTACAAGCGTAGATTACTCCTTTTGTGTCAAACTACGTGACCAGATTACTCCTTTTGTGTCCACGTACAAGCGTAGTTGATTACTCCTTTTGTGTCATACGACCAGACTCCCACGTACAAGCGTAGTTGATTACTCCTTTTGTGTCATACGACCAGACTCCCACGTACAAGCGTAGTTGATTACTCCTTTTGTGTCATACGACCAGACTCCCACGTACAAGCGTAGTTGATTACCATTTTGTGTCATACGACCAGACTCCCACGTACAAGCGTAGTTGATTACTTCTTTTGTGTCATACGACCAGACTCCCACGTACAAGCGTAGTTGATTACTCCTTTTTGTGTCATACGACCAGACTCCACGTACAAGCGTAGTTGATTACTCTTTTTTGTCATACGACCAGACTCTCACGTACAAGCGTAGTTGATTACTCCTTTTTGTCATAATGACCAGACTCCCACGTACAACAAGCGTAGTTGATTACTCCTTTTGTGTCATACGACCAGACTCTCACGTACAAGCGTAGTTGATTATTCCTTTTGTGTCATACGACCAGACTCTCACGTACAAGCGTAGTTTTTTGTGTCATACGACCAGACTCCCACGTACAAGACCGTAGTTGATTACTCCTTTTGTGTCATACGACCAGACTCTCACGTACAAGCGTAGTTGATTACTCCTTTTGTGTGATACGACCAGACTCCCACGTACAAGCGTAGTTGATTATTCCTTTTGTGTCATACGACCAGACTCTCACGTACAAGCGTAGTTGATTACTCCTTTTGTGTCATACGACCAGACTCCCACGATTACAAGCGTAGTTGTATTATTCTTTTGTGTCATACGACCAGACTCTCACGTACAAGCGTAGTTGATTACTCCTTTTGTGTCATACGACCAGACTCTCACGTACAAGCGTAGTTGATTACTCCTTTTGTGTCATACGACCAGACTCTCACGTACAAGCGTAGTTGATTATTCCTTTTGTCAGACTTTTGATTACTCTTTTTGTGTCATACGACCAGACTCCACGTACAAGCGTAGTTGATTACTCCTTTTGTGTCATACGACCAGACTCCACGTACAAGCGTAGTTGATTACTCCTTTTGTGTCATACGACCAGACTCTCCCACGTACAAGCGTAGTTGATTACTCCTTTTGTGTCATACGACCAGACTCTCACGTACAAGCGTAGTTGATTACTCCTTTTGTGTCATACGACCAGACTCCCACGTACAAGCGTAGTTGATTACTCCTTTTGT
>CAHIKZ030004824.1:0-18495 GCA_903632075.3 Acanthosepion pharaonis
ACATTAATGTATAAATCACATCTCCCTAATAGCTGTCGCTGTCTGTCAAATAGCTGCAGAACACTTCTTTCTTTCTTTCTTTTTTTCTTTCTTTCTTTCTTTCTTTAAAAAACGAAGCAGCAAAACCGAATAGTGCCTTATAAGCGCAAATTCTCCTTTCGTGGCCGTGTTGGTCTAAAAGCATATCCGATCTAAAGACGGTTTCTCCCGCAAGTAGGGTGCAGGTTTCGAATCCTACTGGAGGGCGCATCTTTTCTAAGAAGATTTCTCGAATATTCATGCCGGTGGACGAAAATACATAAATATACTGTTTAATAAACAAACGGACCGTCTACTCAGATACGAGTATCCATTAGCGTTTAAGTGATAAAACTATCGGATTAATAAATAAAAATTCCATTACTTATTTAGGAATATATAAAAACCACCGAAAGTTCTTTGTTAAGGATTTTGGGGGTTTATTTTTTTCTATATTTTGGATCATTTACTTGATTTCCAGTGTTAATAAAAACAAATAAATAAAAATTAATTATTGTGTCAAAAAATAATTATAATAAATAATTATAACAATTATAATTATCATTAATTCACTCCTCCTAAACCAATGAGAATTGACCCCATTTTTTCCGCAACACACACAAACACGCAACACTGTCACTATCGGACAAGCAGTTCACACGAATAGCTCGTTAACACATGCGTCAACAAAAATTTAATCTCCTTTCCCTTTTTCAGGCTATTATAGTAATATTTATGTTTTAGCATTCAACAAAAATTCAAGATACTTGTATTTTCTAAATTATCTGGACATTCATTAGACGCATCTATATAAAAAGATACGAGTAATTAACCTTTCTTTATTAGCTTGTCTCACGCTGTTTTTAGGTGATTTCTCGATCAACCAGGACACATACCCGGTCGGTTGTGGTGATTCCAAGCTAATTAATTTTTCTTTATCATATGCATCCAAAATAATGTCGGCCATAATTTTTTTACGAATTTCACAGAAATTAAAATGAACGAACCTGTCCCTAATCTTAGGCGCTAATATTTATTTTTGTAGGGGTATTTTTCTCGATTCAAACCAAATGTTTTTCCTGGTTCTTTGTCCATAATAATTTTAGAGGTTATTTTGGTGACCACACATTTTCATTTATCGACAACATATATGTTTTCTATTTTCCAGGGCCGACATCTTCGATTATACATTAATTGTCTCTTTTTTATCGGCTGGAAGTGGGGAAAAGACGGGTAGTCTTGGTTTTGCTCAATCATACTGAATTCCATCTGGTTAAATTTGGGTTCGATTCTCCTTGGAACTGTTCGGGATTTCATTTTATTATTTTAAAACATGATTTTTCAACGCATTTCAATCCATTTCCTGCGAATTTCAACAATTATCATTCAATTAGTAGTCTTTTCCCTTTTCCTTTTTCTTCCTTTCCCATTTTTGTTTTTTTATTAACCCTCTCAGGTCCCAGTGTCACAATAAACACTACGACTGATCAATAATAGTTGATTATTTTATGTATAAAATATGTAGGTAAATGTGACGGAGGTAGAAGAAAATGATAACACTGTCCAAAAGAGTTGATACATTTTGCGTATGAAATGAGTAGGCAAATGTAACAACTATTATGTGACGAAGAAAGCTAAAAATATATCTGTCCCAAAAGTGTTGCTACAATTTGTGTATAAAATGTGTGGAAAAATGTGACAACTATTATGGGACGGAGGTAGTAAAACATATGATAGCTATGTACCAAAAGAGTTGATACATTTTGTGTATGAAATGAATAGGCAAATTTAACAACTATTATGGGACGGAGGAAGCTAAAATATATCTGTCCCGAAAGTATTGGAACAATATGTGTAGTCTTGGTTTTGCTCCATTGATTTCCACCTGGTTAAATTTCGGTTCGATTTTCCTTGGAACTGTTCGGGATTTCATTTTATTATTTTGAAATGTGATTTTTCAACGCATTTCGTTTTTAATTTTTTTCTCAATTTTTCAATCCATTTTCCTGCGAATTTCAACAATTATCATCCAATTAGTAGTCTTTTTTCCTCTTTCTTTTTTTTTTCTTTTTTTTTTTTTTTTGTTTGATTAACTCGCTGAGGTTCCAGTGTCAAACTGTCTCCGTTTTTTCAACACCACATAACAACCAGATAATAAATAATGCTCGTTTTATTTTTTTCCACGTCTTTTTCTGTTTCTGATTTTTACGGGTAGTTTTATATATATATATAAATGTTATGGGGATTTATAATTATAACTACAAGCTCTTCGAACGGATAAAAAGTAGTTTGACAGATTTCGTCAGGATGATTTTAATCTAAACAATCAACCAGGCTCCGAGTGACCTCCTGATGTCGACGAAGACGCACTGTTTGCCATCGCGGAGGAATAAAGCGAATATTTCGACGGAAGGGATTACTAAGAGTTTGCAGATCGATATCTCAGTTACCTTTCGTCATTTTAAAAGACTTAGATTCAAGAAAAACGGCCGATTTTGGCAAATCACAACAACGCAAGATGGTACGTTGCAAAACTGGTGAGACAAAGAAATACTAAAAAGGAAGATGGGAAAATTAGCTCAGGAGGAGATGTTGTAAAAAATGTCAAACAACTATGTCCTGACCCTCTAAAAAAAGAGTCATTTAATGTGGTGAAAATTAGCTCTGGGGAGGAGATATTTGCAATTAATGGAATGTCCCAGCTAATTTAGTTGAATCGCCTATGTAGGAACTGACTATATCCGAAGGGTAGATATATATATATATATATATATATATTTAAGCACGGGATATACCTGGCGGACTTGCTTCGGGCATTAAAGAGAGGAACCCAGATGAGGCTATGCCGAAGGGCAGATTCTCGTCTGGGGTGATAGCTTTCGGGCAGAGAGGAATCAGATGAGGCTACCCGAACCCAGTGTATAGGTGGGGTCTACGGGGAATGTTACTACGGGGAAATGTTACCCGAGCCTACGGGCTCGGTTTTGCTCCGCATTAAAAACGGCCTTGTGTCATATCCTGCCTCGCGAGAAGGTAAGGTAAATATCTTTGCTTTCGGGAATTACTAGCCTGCTAACCGATTCCCTGTCTTTCGGTAATGTATTCTCTTTTACAATAAATCTCTCTTTCTTTCATCTACGCCCATGTCGCTGTTCCTTTCACTCGAATACCACCTTTGTCTGTTTGTAACCTTCTCTAATGATACAACAAAAACAAACATTGCAAAAGGTTATGGTGTTGAAATGAGAAACACTCCAATAACCACCCTGACTAAAGAACAATTTAAATGACAAAAAAATTTGACTCTGTGCTGTCTGTCGAAAAGTATATTACAACCTTCTTCCAACAAAAACACGTCGTTTCTACGAAAATGGCGTCAACACGCTGGCAGAACAATGGGAGACTGTTGCTGGAAATGGGAGTTGTTGTTTTTCTTTTTTTTTTTTTCCTCTCTCTCCCTCTTCTGAACTTTAAGATTAGATCGTCTATTGTGTGTGTATGTCGCCACAAAATGTATCCTTTCCGGTTACATCTTTAATGTATTAGACATCCGACAACATTCATATTTCTCTCACTTAAACCTCTTCAACTCACCTCTCTAAAACTTCTCCTTTTAAGTTTTAATCCCCACCTTCTCTCGTCTGTTACCCTCTCTTTAGCTCTAACATTCGTCCCACAGTCTCATACTTACACTCTCTCTAAATTCTATTTTTTTATTTCCGGGGTTGTTTTTTCTGTTTTCTTTTTGAATTTGTAGGTCTGATGAATTGGATCGTATTTACGATTCCAATGGAATAAATTATGACCATGGAATATTAGTGTTTAAGCCTTTTTATATATATATATATATATATATATATATATATATATATATATATATATATATATATAAAATAAAAGAAGAAAAAGGTCATGGTGATATTTTATTTCATTAGAACCGATATTTCGGTTCTAACTCATCACACACACACACACACACACACACACACACACACACACAAATTGTGTGATGATGTTCGGTCTGATGAGTTAGAACCAAAATATTGGTTCTAATAAAATAAAATATCACCATGACCTTTTAAAGTCCTCGTTTTCTTAATAATTATTATTTGCTCTGTTTTTACATTGAGCTCTCTGGAACTATATCCGCTTTGGCATTATCCATACGGATCACCAAGTAATATCATTATATATATATATATATATATATATATATATATATATATATATATATATATATAAAACTTCAAACGTTTTTTAGTGGATACACACGTTTGAAATAGTTTCTTTGTTTTTTTTTTTGTTTTTTTTTTTTTTCACGAATACATAGGCCATAGACGGCCTATGTATTCGTGAAAACTTGATAAATAAAATGTGTTCTCCGGCAAGGTTAGAATCTGCGTCTCCTTTTGTTAGAGAAACCACCACCTGATTCAATGTGCTTTAAACCGCTCGGTCACAGAGAGCGTCACAGTTCAGACAGGTTATGCTTAACCTTTTTTAAGGAATGTACATCCTCTCGATTTCGTATCCGAAAGGTAAACAAAGTTAACTTAATTCGAATTTTTTATTGCTTCAAAGGAAGGAAGAACTCATTTTAACAAGTTGTATTAAATTCCATCGACAAAGTTTAATATTTTTTTTTGTATTTATCCAGTATTCGAATTTTTTTTCATATTCAGATCAACATCTAAACAAATAAATTTTGTCTGCCCGTCTGAAACCAATCTAACACGGGCCACATTTGCTCTACATAAACATATTATACCTTTTTGGAATCAGGATGAGCCCGGGATTGAAAATCTGCCCTTTGATCTGGTACTTAAATATCCAGCATTGGGATTTTTTGAACAGTTAAAAATTCAAATTTTAAAAGAACTGAAAAAAAATTAGTGATTTTAAAATATTTTAATTTATATTGAGTTTAAAAAAACACAAAACTTTGTGAAGTTTAAATTTTTTGTTGTAAATTCAATTTAAAATATCTCCAAAATTTTGTGAATTGAAGAAATCTATTTTATATCTTCAAAGTGCCAAGGTATCAAAGTTAAAGTGAGGGGATTTGTGGCGAGAGGTTTTGAAGTTCCGCAGAGTTTGTGATTTGAAGAACTCAGTTTCTGGCTTAAATTAGAATTTCGGCCCAAATCGGACTTTCGGACCAAATCGTTCTTTTGGCCCAAATCGTTCTTTGGGCCCAAATCGTTCTTTGGGCCCGTATTGGACTTATTGCCCGAATCAAACTTAAAGTGTGGTTTTGAATTTCCATGAGTGAATTGAGGAATTCAAAGTTATTTCTTCAAAACTATCAT
Organism: Acanthosepion pharaonis; assembly: GCA_903632075.3. Classification (NCBI taxonomy): domain Eukaryota; kingdom Metazoa; phylum Mollusca; class Cephalopoda; order Sepiida; family Sepiidae; genus Acanthosepion; species Acanthosepion pharaonis. The sequence continues at coordinate 5,328 of CAHIKZ030004824.1, forward strand.
TGCTGTTTCCTAAGTTGGACCAGAGGTCCCTTTAGTTTTAGACCGGAGGCCCAACCAGCACTCTGCAGGATCTAAGCTTAAAAGACCGCCCGGGGTGCAGCTTTTATGCTAGTTGGAGATAAACTGTTCTTAGTTGATGTTTTCTGTTCGATTACTTTTTCTCATCTCGTCCATTATCGGGAGCTAAATATTGCCAGTATTGTAGGCAAGAGTTTGTTGACTAGATCCTCTCTATTTACCAACCTCTCCACAAGGGAAAATGTGGCACAAGGCCAGTTTTAACGTGGGACGTTCCGGGCCCGTAGACCCCGCAGAACACGGGGTCAGGTTTGTCTACCTCCCCAACCGAGACTCTGCCCTTCGGCATAGCCTCGTCTGGATTCCTCTCCGCCCGGAAGAGGAAGAGGAAGAGGAAGAGAAAGCCTCCTCCTCATCCCTTGTTGGCTACATCCTGGCATATTTGCAACGTTGCATTTCAGATTTGAATACACGAGTATTGTTTAAGTGACATCATGTGTAGAACAGTTTCAGGAAGCTTGACAACACCAGAAACGAGCACATAATTATTTTAGACGGATTTTGAATATTATATCTTATTTTTCTATGCTCTGTGTCCCTTCAGTGACGATCACGGACCTCCACAATTTCCTGTCCTTTGTAGCTCTTAATAAATTTTGTCTTTTTGTTACCTCTCCTAAACCTTGTTCTGCCATATATTTACTCAAGCTTTCTAGGTTACGCATTGTTTTCCTCTGTCCTTCTTGCCTTCAATCTGTCCTGTGAGTATCAAATTTTCCAAGCCCTCTTTCCTCATTATGTACTTTAGAAATTTCATCTGTTTCTTCCTGATGTATAAATGTTCTTTTTGTTTCCATTTTCTCTAAATCTTCCTTGTTGCTCATATGTTCAACCTATCAGTATCCATCTGTAGATTAACATTTCTGTTGCTTCAAGTCTCTTCTTCATCTGAGATGAGATTGTTCAGCATTCACTGTCATGTAGGAGGCCTGTTATTACGTAACAGTTCAGAACTCTTTTCTTTGTTGCTAACGAAACATTTCTGTTTCTTAATACTTTGCTTAGCTTTTGGAAGGCATCTTTCATAACCACAATGCGTCTTCGGACTTCAGTGTTGCATTTTCCGTGCTCTGTTAAAACACTTTCCATCTCCAATTTGTAATTTGCATGTTAGCATGTCCCTTTTGCTAACAAACCGTGCATTTTGTCTTCTTGGAATGGATGTTTATTCCTTGCTTATCACTTTTCTTCACTATATTATATAAGTGTTTTTGTAGTTTCCTTTCCGTGTCTGCTATCAATACTGTCTCATCTGCATATCTTAAGTTGTTAATATTGTGGCCGCCAATAATGAATCCGGGTAAGTGTTATAGTGGAACACACCTATTCTATAGTTAATAGACTCACCCACCTATAATAAGTAGGAGTGGTAAGAGTAGCGAGTCAGTCGCTCAGTGGTTCGGCCTGAGTTCAGTCTGAAGTCGGACGACCGGCTGACCGGTTGAACTCTCTGCCTTCGGGCGGGAAGAACCCGAAAGAGGCTACGCCGAAGGGCGGAGTCTCTTTCGGGGAGGTAAAGCGACCCTGAACCCGTTTATACGGGTTCAATGGGCATATTTTTGGCAGAGCCCACGGGCTCGGAGATCCCACGTTAAACCGGCCTGGTGCCACATGATGCCCTCGTGGGGGGGGGGACTAAATATAGTCGCTCAGTGGTTCGGTCAGTCAGTCGATGCCGGACGACCGTTAGTCGGATACTAAAGTATCAGCGACCACAACTAGATTTCTCTGCGTCATTACATATTATATCAAGTTCCTAACGTTTTGTACGTCGAACCTATTTTAGGACCGACTTAGTACAAATACAAGCCTCCACTGTGAAACCACTATACAACAGTAAGACTAGAAATTCTCTGAGAATCGCCTCACTGCATAGATTTGTCATGATGGGCCTTTTTTGTCTCCTGTTTTTGGTTAGTAAAATATAACATATATTCATAACAACAAAAACAAAGTGAGACATCTATAATATATATGTATATATCGGAAGGATTTATTATCAGGAAGATTTTGTTGTACGGGTTCGGTGGAGTAAGAAACTTGTTGTAATATGGTTGACTGCAAATGTTTCTGGTTAGTATTGGTGAATGAATAGCCAATATTAAACATGAGAAAGTAATATTTGGATAATTTGACTTATCTGTGGCCTTCATTTCCGGAGCTGTTCAATTGCACGCGCTCTCCTTGCGAGCTACCGGCTGAAAAAAGAACGTCTCTAAGTTTTCCCGCCAGTAGGACGGTTTCCTTTTTTTTCTATGGAATCATGGAAATTAATCTTTTTTATTTCTCACTAAACACTTCGTTCCCTGCAATAGATTTTAGAAATATATATAGAAAGGATTTTGATTTAGCATAAGTAGCAAGAATATTAAAAAAAAACAACAAAAAAAAAAACAAGCTGTATGCTGCCTCTCATGTCTGTGAAGAGGTGTGTATATGCCTCGTAATCTAATTAAGCTTTTTCCCAACTTGAACTAAATTTAAATACAGGTCACCAGTCAGCTTTCTGTATCAACCTTAACTGGATGGTGAGGCTGGTCGCAGTTACTGAGTTCACCTCAAGAGCCTTACTCGTCCAATAATCTGGCAAATTGGAAGTGTAAATTGGCAAGCAAATTGTTTTTCTTTTAATAACCCTGTACCGTTTATCTCTCTTGGTGAGACTTAAAATGGATTTTAATTTGAATACAGAAGCAAGCTGTTAATAAAGTGTTTGATTTAGTTCATATTTTTGCCAAAGAGAAAATTGACTCTGTATTTTTTGATCGATTCGACCTCAGCAATATGAACGGCGTGGAAGGCGCGAAGCGACTTTTTAAAGTTAACTTAGGACGACAAGCAGATTAATCTCACTCGTTTAAAATACAACCAAAATAGCGAATAACGAAATTACAAAAGTGAAATTTGCAAGGTTTTTTAATAGACGACGGACTGTTACGACATGTAAAAATCTGATAATGTTGTACTGGAATAATTGTCTTGATATCCCATTACAAAATTCTTCCAAGCAGAGTATTAAGAAACAAGAAAATTTTGTTAGAAACAAAGAAAGAAACTGAACTGCTGAACTGTAAATATAATATCAATCCTCTTTATTTTTGCATTATTTCGAACTATTTGGCCAAAGATCTCAATTAAGCAGAATATTAAGAAACAAATTTTATCATAGACGCAATTTATTAATTTTATTTTTTTCGACCATATCAATACCCTCTGGTCATCATCAGGAGTTTATTGATTGGCTGATATGTCAATATCTGTTGATTACTGTTGATTACTGAGAAAATTTGTCCTTGTGATACTAATGCATTCCTGCAAATTGGTATTTCACTATTTGATGTTTCAATACCTGATCTAACTCCTGAGCAGTAGTTAACAGTAACACATGTATGACCAACACCTATATCCACTATGCCACCATCCCGAAGAACATTAGTGGTATGATTTTTCGAGTCTTTTATATTTGATGTCAGATATTTTTTTAACATTTGACTATGGTGGCAGTTTTATAGGAATAAATTCCTATATATATTTCAACCAATAATTTCAATATATTTCAACCAATAAAATCCCACTAGGTTTGTTTGATAAGCAATATTTACTCAGACGAATACTACCAAAATACTTGCGGATGTAACTATAAGTCTACTAAGTGTTATTTTTTGGACAACTTAAAAAATAACAATAATAACTCCCTCCACCACTCCCTTTAAATTTAAAAAAATTTTTAAATTGAGCCAGTGTGAAATTATTTTTAATTATGAAAAACCCTCTATTCAAAAAGTTCAAAACCTCTATATGAAATTAGATTTTGGATTTCTCTTATAGATATAAAAATAGAAAGCCTACTATTTTCGGGGATCAAAACAATTTGGGAGGCCTGTTTGATCTACACATGTACATACACACACATCACATACACAAACACATTGGAAGAGGTGAGCCAGTAGTCGCTGATTCAGCATTTGTCTACACACTCATGAATACATTATGCTGACTGTCATTAAGTAAGTCTGTCCACACACTTCACAAAGCTCTAGTTTGGAACTTAATTACTTTATAAAAAAAATTCACTGTAAGGAAAATTAAACATTTTATTGTTATTGGATATTTCTGAGAATATAATAATGTTATTTCCATTGACGTTCTGCTACTACTTTTCCTTGAGAGAATAACTTTTTTTATGTTTCCTTTAAAATGTGTTGTTGTTGTTTGTTAAATGTTTACAATCCCAACACTCAGCAACAAAAACCTGGATAGACGGATCCCAACAGATTCACGTTGCTTTTCTGCAGAAATGAACAATAAATGACATGTAAGGGAGAAAATATCCTTATAATCAACAGATGCCCCATATCAGTCAATCGATGGAAACCTGATGATGATGTGAAGATAGCTCGAAATAAATGGTTGAAACATTGTGAAATAATAACATCTAAACATCAACCAAGATTTCCAATGTTACAAGTACATGAAATAGATAAAATTTTGGGTCAGAGTTACGATAAATTGACACAAATAGATTAAGACCAACAGTTTGAAATAATAGAAAAAATATTGACATCTCAGAAATAGATTCTTACTCATTTTTCCCATAAATGAAAATATTTACTAAACTGTTATTTATAAAAAAATATTCCATTTACATCAAGCCATTAAACAACTGTTATTCAAAGGAAACATATGGAATTTAGATATACAAAGATACTGTGAGAAAACAGATAGATGATGCTACAAAATATGTTATCTCTATAATAACATCTATGTCAACCAAGCTGAGAACAAAAGAGTGCTAGCAAAGATGGATAGATAGATAGATAGATAGATAGATAGAACAAATAATAGATAGATAGATAGCTAAAACAGATCAATAGATAAATACATATGAATAGATATTTAGATAGATAGAAAGATATGAATAAACTGAGATAGATTGATCTAGGTAAGATAGATAGATTTATTCATTCATTTTTTCCTGATAAATGAAAATATTTTCCTTAATAAATGAAATGTTCCTTATTTTCATTTCTAAAGTAATATTCATATTTTCCTGATAAAAAAAAAAAAAAATTAAACATATTAGATTTTATTCAAACATTTCCAAATTTCTACAGTAAAGCTTTTTTATTTTCCACCCAAAGACAATATTATCTATTTTTTTCTGAGAAAACAAAAAATTTTTCTAATTTCCCATATGGAATAGACCTCAGGTCTGTGCTAAGGAAGTTCTAAAGTGAGTTACAATGTTTACATTATCAACACTGCCCTCCATTAGAATGCAATAAGGTCCTGAGATGCTCAACTTCTCGAAACGTTGTGTCTATAATAACCTCTTTAACCAAAATGAGAACAATAGTTTGAAATAATCGGTATTCAACGTTCATAGAAATGAAATACTAAACTAATAAACTGTTGACCTGAGATGGAACAGGAAAAAACATTAATCACCACAGAGATCCTTCTCCCCCATTAGAATGTCTTCGTCGAGAGCAACTCTCTGTGGCCTCGGTCTCACGTTGACTGCTGACCTGTTGGAACAAATACATTGAGTCAATTGCTTCGTCCACCGCAAAGAAAGTTGGCTCCTTTTTCGCCCCAGGAATTTTTCCTCCAGAATCGATCCTCAAGATCTACAAATCAACAATTTGCCCTTGCATGGAGTATTACTGCCATATATGGTCTGGAGCCCCTTCTGTTTGCCTCGGGGTTCTTGATAGGCTCCAGAGGCAGATATGCAATATAATTGGCCCTGTTCTGGCATCTCGTCTACAGTCACTTTCTCACAGATGCACCGTCGCCTCTCTCTGTCTTTTTTACAAATACTTTCATGGTAATTGCTCCGAGGAGCTGCATTCACTGGTTCCCAGACTTCATGAGTTCAAGCGCCCTATGAGGCTGGCATCCTGCTCTCACCCTTTCACTGTCGAAACTACTAAATGTAGTCGTCTCTTCTACTCCAATAGCTTCATATTTTGCACCTCTCGCCTGTGGAACTCCCTTCCCTATTCCATTTTCCCTGAGAGCTATAATCTCCAGCTATTCAAATGTAATGTCCATCGACATCTCCAGTTGCCTTGATCTATCCACTATCCTTCTCATTATCCTTTCCTCTATCACTCCTATCCGATCTTGCTCCAAATCTTCTGTAACCCTTTGCGTCCTTGTGGCTTCCTGCCTTGCTTGGGGTGAAACACTTAGAAAAAAAACAAAAAAAAACATATTGAATAGTCCTCACTTCTGTGCTTACATTAAGCTAGATTGGCCACCCTTACTCTAGTGAGTATGGAGAATATAGAAGAATCTCCTATCTTGATTTTTTTCTTGAGTTTGTTTTGCCGTATGTTTCTTTTCAACCATACAAATTGATAACGACCTGAGGGTAGTTGGTCGAATTGTTGCATGTATAAAAAGATCTATACCAACTAAGATGAGAGTAATAATCAAAAATGATAGAAAAATATTGACATCTCAGAAATGAAAAATTAAATTAATAAACAGTTAGCTTAGAACTAACGGTTATGTCAAGCCAGTTCAATTGTTACAGGAAACATATTGAATAGTCCTCAATTCTGTGCTAGGGAAGGTCTTAAATGAAGTACTGTGTTTTATTATCAACTCTATCTTTTGATCCAGCCAGGTGAGGAATTCTGTTCATCTTTTGTCATTTTTTCAATCCTCCTATTCTCAGTCTTCTATTTTACTTAGACTCCCCCCCCCCCCTGTGTATTTGCTTATTAGAAATGATTAAAAAAATCAAAACAAACAAAAACAAAGAAGAGAATCGTCCATATCATCAGTGGCATATCCAAAATTGTATTTGGGAAGATAGAAAAATCCAAACATTTTGTGAAAAAGTGCAAACTTTTCATCCAACAATACTCTTGAGTTTAAAGGAATACCAAGAAAAGTATTGGATATTTGAAGAAACAATAACCACCAGCTATATCAGAGGTGACCCCAACTATGGGTTAAATAGTAGGGTTAAAAAGGCTCTCCAACCTTCATTGGCAACTAAGGTCTAGGAGGATAACTCTGAATTCAAAATCAGGTGGGCATAGAGCAAGTTGTACTATTTAAATACAAGTCATACTTGTATTTTAATGCATCCTACTATTTAAACCATAGATAAAGGGAGGAGATGGATTCATAATTCTCTGAAGGTTATATTTGTGTAAGTGAATGTAACTAAAATTTTATCACAGCACTCCAGTTTCTTATCACAAGCTGCTATCCACTTCACCACACACATCTGACCAAAATTCAAATTAGTTGAGTACCTAGTGTCACAATAAGCCACACACATGTCTGCTGAACACACACCTAAATGATGGTATCTGAGTCTGAAGTGGGCAAATTTTTTATAGTGTCTATGAAGTAAAGTCTTTAAAGCAGCTGCCCATTTGACCAAAAGAGAATAGAATAATAATTACTAGCAGCATGGCCCGGCGTTGCTTGAAAATGCTTGATTCAAAAATCATACGACTCATACAGCAATCGCTATCACTTGACTTAAAAATATTTTTGCCCTTCCTTGCCTTTTTAAAGGAGTGCCCTTTGCCATGCTGATGTTGCTACATGCCTTACTTCTTGCCTATCTCACACTGCAAATTTTTTCTAAGCTCTATAGTAAACATTAAATCTATTATAAAAAAAAGAACTAAACAAAATGAACACAAATGAACACAAAACGATCAGCTTTAAAAAAGGACTTATAACTGGAAAAACTGAATGAAAAAGAATGTTAACAACAAATACTTTTTCACACCCAACCCAGTTCTGCGGAATCAGAATCAACGTTGAGTTTAAGCAAGCAAATGAGCCAATTGAAGTAAAGTGCCATGCAGATTTAAATTTTTCCCACTTGTGACGAATGCAGCTATCGATTTTTTTTTTAGCATGCTAGTTAACATTCATGTCAGTCAGCTGTTGGGTCTCACGCTGGCCAATAGAATCTTCCTGCCTATTCGTGGCAGCCAGCTATAGGGTCTCACTCTGACCAGTAGAAAAATGGCCGCAAGCTACATGAAAACTGCCATAGAAGCATGAAAAAATCGATTATTTCCACTATTGATGGGAGTTGGGAAATACAAAGTTGGTCTTGGCCTTTCCGCTAACTTGGAGCATGTGCATGCAAATTTTGGTGCAAATCCGTCGAAAATTGTGGCCGTGGATTCGTTACACACACAAATCCAGCCTTTTATAGATAGAGATAAAAAAATTTGGGAACAAGTGACAACAAACCATAAGTTGGAAATCCCCACCTGAACAACCTTATATAGGTAGAGTCCTGTCCTGGTTGTGTTAAAGATGGGTGGGAGAGAGGGGGTAGAGAGAAAGAGGAGAGGGATCTGTCCAACTGGTTACATCAGTAGCAGTTTCTGGCAGAAGTAAAAAAAGAAGAGGTAAAGGACTTTTGTGCTTATGCATGTCCTCACCAGAAAGAATGGGTCCAGCTCAAAACTCGGCTGTGAATAAATAAGCAAATTATTAAAAACTGGCTTTGTGCTTCTATTTCTTGCTGTGGTATTGATTTCACCTTTTGTACTTGTGTGAATGGGCAGTGAACATTTCCCAGTTTTCGTGCACATTGGCATATGGGAAGTACAACATGGAAGGTCGATTGTCTGATTGATGAAAATCTGAAAGAGGGTCACGTTTTATGTTTCAAAAAATTATAGATAGGTTCACCTATCGCCCTGCTCACACTCCTTCCCTGTCTACTAAACAGGAGTAGAGGGTTACCCTTTGTTTCCTGTTTAGGATTGGGTTTTCGGTTTCATCTGAAGTTTTATTCTCTTTTACTCCCAGTAAAACTTTGTTTTAGTGACATTATTACCTTACTTGGGGTGAATTGATTAAAAAAAAAAACTACCTAACTTCACCTGTTATCTTTACAAAAGTCAGATCGGACCAAAAGTGGCCAAAAGTGTCTAGACAGCTTTGTGGGTGATTATTTTTCACCTGACAGCCCTTCTTCCATAGACAAAACGTTGGAAGACTATTGCTCTTTCCATGGAAAATGTTCTGAGCAACCTTCCCTACCAGTTCAGACCTTTACACCTAAAACCTGGCATACCATATACAGGTCGTGGGGGACAATCTTCATTCTGTTTGTATTCCATTGGTAAGGAGGAAGTTCCATTCAAATAGCTTCTTCCTAAGAATCACTATTTTGTAGAACAGACTGCTGAGAGAATGCTTCCGCGAAACACAGCAATCTTAGTCTTTTCAAGTCTAGGGTCAATACTCATCTATCCTACATATCCTTCCTATGTGCATACAACCTCATCTAGAAATCCTCTACTTTGAGTGGCTCTTGGGCCCTGTATTGAGTGACCATTTAGTAGTAAAAAAAATGTAGCAATTACTGAAAAAAACTGGTATAAATCTCTTTTAATGACTAATTGCTAACATAAACTCTCTGATCTCTCACTGGATGCATCCTGTTTCATTTCATTCTCATCAATAACGAATCCCAAATATTTGGTTTCATCTTTGGGAAAAAGGCATTTTGGTCATATTCATTTTAATAAGAGTTCATTCGGTCTCTTGAACATGGCCTGCAAATGGCAAAAATGCTCTTTGGACCTTTCGAGAAAACCAAAGTGTCATCAAGATAACCCAGAATGAATTTCAATTCTGAGATGAAGGATTTTCATTATTCATTTTTGGTTAGTCTTTTTTCTTCATCTTATTCTGGCTTTTTATCAAAACTTTCTTGGTCGAATTCCTTTCAACTGTTAAAGTAAGTAACATGAATTAAGAATAAAGAAAAACTTTTGTTAAATTATTTCAATTCTGAGATGAAGGATTTTCATTATTCATTTTTGGTTAGTCTTTTCTTTCATTTTAGTTTAGCTTCTTATTTTTTTTTTGTTAAATCAGTCAGTAATGTGCCATGCATGTGATACATGCTTAGGCAATCATGTATTTTTTAAATACATGACTGACGCGACAGATTTTTTCCCCGCAGTAGGTTGCCATTTCTTTCTGCAGGAGGACCAGTTGCCATCCAAGGCTATAGAACTAGGTCTGTCGTGCTATTTACCCATAGTTCAGGGGAGGAGAAGAGGATTCATACCTTCCCAAGGGTATTAGACGTACGTAAGTGAATGCAATGAATTTGATTGGAATTTCAGTTAAATACTCTTACTAAAAAGTAAAAAATAAGGTAAAGTAAAGTTTAGCCCAAAATTAATAATGAAATTCCTTCCTGACAGAATTCAAACAAGACAAAACCAATCATTATTTAGAAATCAATAGGAAATATTAAAAGGAAAAAATATAAACACATTTAAAAAATTTTTATTTTTATTATGGAAATATTTATTTTGTAGAAATCTTTTAAACAAATAAATACAAAATACTAAAAAAAAGATTTATCAATAAGAACTGTACAAGCAAATATAACAATTACATCGATGAGTTTTGGGAAACTCTCTGGCTACATAATAAATAAAATTAATTAAGATGCTGTATTGAGATATGAAAAAAAAAAAAACGTTTATTTGAGAGGTATGAACAAATGATCTGAGTTGGCTTGATGAGAAGCAAAATAAAATGCTTGTTCTTTTGTTTAGTCATCATTTTTTATTAAAGCCCAAATTAATTTCAGATTCTTCAGAATTTATTGTGCATAACCCCCAACACGCAGGACAAATGCAAAGATTTTGTTGCAGACATCAGGGTGTTCTCTTGATCCAATCCTTCTGATTAAAGCAGAGAACAGGTAAGTAGATTTAACTTGGGAAACAGGCAAGAAGCTGATTGGTTGATTGTAAGTGTTTTTTTTTTCTGATGTTACAACCTGGATTTTACATGTATATGAAGACACAAAATGATTTCCTTATAATTAGTTCACATATTTTAATAATTTAGTAAATGTTTATAAATCTATGAATAGAAAATTGTTTTCAAATTTATTTCTTACATTATTTACATTATTCAGACTATTGTCCTCATCTTTGTCGCCATATTTATCACAACATTTCGGCCGTTGTACACTCTGGCCTTCTTCAGGTGGTTGGAATGTCAAACTGAACCCTTTATTTTGCTCACCGGGGGTAGACTGTTCTATTTCCACATGCCATGTTTGATAATGTCAGTTATCAGTTATCTCCTGTTAATTTCCCTCTGAAATTTCTCCACTGCCTTAACCAGGTATTGAACTCACTCTTTGGGTCCTGTCACTGGATCTAACCAACGCCTTTATCCACTGTGCCATGTGTCTTTGAAGACACATGGCACGGTGGAGAACTAGGAGAGGGGAGTTAACAGGAAATAACTGACATCAATTAAACATGGCACGTGGAACTAGAACAGTCTACCCCGGTGAGCAAAATAAAGGGTTCAGTTCGACATTCCAATCACCTGTTAAGAAGGCTGGAGCGTACAACGGCCAAGCGTACAACGGCAAAACGTTGTGATAAATATGGTGACAAAGATGAGGACAATAGTCCGAATAATGTAAATAATGTACATAATACCTCATCTCAGAAATATAGACAAATTTATTTCTTTATAAATTGGTAAATGATAAATATTTCATTGCATCAGTTTCAGTTGTATTAGTTTTTAGAATGTTGTAAACATAAAATTATTCTTATAAATAAACAATGTAAAAACAGAAATATTAAACACTATTTATTTGTCAATTCTCAAGAACAAAGAAAATGTATAAATTCACTTTCGTCATATCTTTAGGTTTTATTAAAATTCTTATCGTCGTTTTTAAAACAATAAACATTGCCGAGGAGTGGAGGTAGTTAAAATAACATCGATGTCAATGGAAAAACCGTCCTTTTGACACACCGTTTTTTGGCGGTCACAAAGGTTCAAGTTTGACAAAAATAATTTCTTAAAATGTGTTCCATTAGTGGAACAATGGCGAGTAAAAAGTTAAGCACATTGAATTTTTGTAACTAATTATTGAAACAATAAATTAACACATAATTGTGCATCACTTATGACCAGTTGTTGACAAGATGGTCTTATAGACCTGGGTTCAGCAACCTGTGGCATACCAAGCAATTTCCAATGGCACGCAGCTGCAAAATGACATCACAAAGTCCAAACATATAACTACTACAACGCAAAGAAGATATTTATATGTTATATATAATTTTATATATATATATAAATATATATATATACTCTATATTACTATATAAAATATATTCTAGAACACGTATATTGACCTTGACCTGTATAAAAATATGTGTGCTGTTGGCACACTGAATGATTTTAAAACCCTAAGTCGGGACATAGTTATCAAAAGGTTTCTGACCCCTGTATGTGCGTTCCGTAACCCATTAGCATTGTAAAGACAGCCATAGAGTGATACTATTTGTCATTGCTGCAGTAAAATGGAAGTAAGTTTTGTTAAAACATAAGAAAGTTTTATGTTTTGAGAGACATTGTAACGAGAAGGGTTAATACTGAAAAACCATGGGAAGAATTGAGGATTTAATTCACACATAAACGACTTGAATTGTATGTTGAGCAGTTTGAACGACGGAAAAGTGACCTAGACTTAGGGGGTAATGATAATTGATACGTGTTCTACGCAGCTGAGAATGCAAGCGTTAAAGCAAAAATTTCATTTTTTGTAAACAACGAATTAGGAGTTGATTCCCCTGGTTGAATGTTGAGTTGGAATACCAGGAGAGGGTGGATAAGCCACCCACATTCACTGAAGAGATATAGGAGATTTAGATTGAATTCTCTTACTTTGCCAGATTGGCATAAATATGAAGGCGTGAAGATAAAGATTGGAAACGTTTATCGAACGAACATGTTTCACTTTCATTAAAGTTTCATCAGAGAATGAGATATGGAGAAAAAGAAGAAAGAAATTCTGGTATATTTACCAATGAAAATCAAACAAACCAAAAGTAAAAATACCAGAATTTTGTTCTTCTTTTCCTCCATAACTCATTCTTTGATGAAACTTTAATAAAAGTGAAACATGTTAAATTTAAAAATTGTTCTTTAAATATTTCATATATATATATATATATATATATTTATATATATATATATATATATATATATATATATATATATTATAATTTTTATTGTCTCTAGGTCT
>CAHIKZ030004825.1:0-44625 GCA_903632075.3 Acanthosepion pharaonis
GACTTTATAATGTTTTCACAAAGTTATTTAAATTTTGAAGTAAGCGTTGAAAACGTTGAAAAACTAGTCCAAACAGCTTGCTTTTGCGTAAATCACTATGTATTGTAAACCTTTGTAAAACATAAAATTTGTAATGAAACTGTGTCAAAACTTTAGAAACTAGTTAAAATCATATATGTTTTGATCGATTACATATCGTTTCTCTATAATTTCATTGACTTTATAATGTTTTTCACAAAGTTATTTAAATTTTGAAGTAAGCGTTGAAAACGTTGAAAAAACTAGTCCAAACAGCTTGCTTTTGCACGTAAATCACTATGTATTGTAAACCTTTGTAAAACATAAAATTTGTAATGAACCTGTGTCAAAACTTTAGAAACTAGTTAAAATCAATATGTTTTGATCGATTACATATCGTTTATCTATAATTTCATTGACTTTATAATGTTTTCACAAAGTTATTTAAATTTTGAAGTAAGCGTTGAAAACGTTGAAAAACTAGTCCAAACAGCTTGCTTTTTGCACGTAAATCACTATGTATTGTAAACCTTTGTAAAACATAAAATTTGTAATGAAACTGTGTCAAAACTTTAGAAACTAGTTAAAAATCAATATGTTTTGATCGATTACATATCGTTTATCTATAATTTCATTGACTTTATAATGTTTTCACAAAGTTATTTAAATTTTGAAGTAAGCGTTGAAAACGTTGAAAAACTAGTCCAAACAGCTTGCTTTTTGCACGTAAATCACTATGTATTGTAAACCTTTGTAAAACATAAAATTTGTAATGAACCTGTGTCAAAACTTTAGAAACTAGTTAAAATCAATATGTTTTGATCGATTACATATCGTTTATCTATAATTTCATTGACTTTATAATGTTTTCACAAAGTTATTTAAATTTTGAAGTAAGCGTTGAAAACGTTGAAAAACTAGTCCAAACAGCTTGCTTTTGCACGTAAATCACTATGTATTGTAAACCTTTGTAAAACATAAAATTTGTAATGAAACTGTGTCAAAACTTTAGAAACTAGTTAAAATCAATATGTTTTGATCGATTACATATCGTTTATCTATAATTTCATTGACTTTATAATGTTTTCACAAAAGTTATTTAAATTTTAAAGTAAGCGTTGAAAACGTTGAAAAACTAGTCCAAACAGCTTGCTTTTGCACGTAAATCACTATGTATTGTAAACCTTTGTAAAACATAAAATTTGTAATGAAAACTGTGTCAAAACTTTAGAAACTAGTTAAAATCAATATGTTTTGATCGATTACATATCGTTTATCTATAATTTCATTGACTTTATAATGTTTTCACAAAAGTTATTTAAATTTGAAGTAAGCGTTGAAAACGTTGAAAAACTAGTCCAAACAGCTTGCTTTTTTGCACGTAAATCACTATGTATTGTAAACCTTTGTAAAACATAAATTTGTAATGAAACTGTGTCAAAACTTTAGAAACTAGTTAAAATCAATATGTTTTGATCGATTACATATCGTTTATCTATAATTTCATTGACTTTATAATGTTTTCACAAAGTTATTTAAATTTTGAAGTAAGCGTTGAAAACGTTGAAAAACTAGTCCAAACAGCTTGCTTTTGCACGTAAATCACTATGTATTGTAAACCTTTGTAAAACATAAAATTTGTAATGAAACTGTGTCAAAACTTTAGAAACTAGTTAAAATCAATATGTTTTGATCGATTACATATCGTTTATCTATAATTTCATTGACTTTATAATGTTTTCACAAAGTTATTTAAATTTTGAAGTAAGCGTTGAAAACGTTGAAAAACTAGTCCAAACAGCTTGCTTTTGCACGTAAATCACTATGTATTGTAAACCTTTGTAAAACATAAAATTTGTAATGAAACTGTGTCAAAACTTTAGAAACTAGTTAAAATCAATATGTTTTGATCGATTACATATCGTTTATCTATAATTTCATTGACTTTATAATGTTTTCACAAAAGTTATTTAAATTTTGAAGTAAGCGTTGAAAACGTTGAAAAACTAGTCCAAACAGCTTGCTTTTGCACGTAAATCACTATGTATTGTAAACCTTTGTAAAACATAAAATTTGTAATGAACCTGTGTCAAAACTTTAGAAACTAGTTAAAATCAATATGTTTTTGATCGATTACATATCGTTTATCTATAATTTCATTGACTTTATAATGTTTTCACAAAGTTATTTAAATTTTGAAGTAAGCGTTGAAAACGTTGAAAAACTAGTCCAAACAGCTTGCTTTTGCACGTAAATCACTATGTATTGTAAACCTTTGTAAAACATAAAATTTGTAATGAAACTGTGTCAAAACTTTAAAACTAGTTAAAAATCAATATGTTTTGATCGATTACATATCGTTTATCTATAATTTCATTGACTTTATAATGTTTTCACAAAGTTATTTAAATTTTGAAGTAAGCGTTGAAAACGTTGAAAAACTAGTCCAAACAGCTTGCTTTTGCACGTAAATCACTATGTATTGTAAACCTTTGTAAAACATAAAATTTGTAATGAAACTGTGTCAAAACTTTAGAAACTAGTTAAAATCAATATGTTTTTGATCGATTACATATCGTTTATCTATAATTTCATTGACTTTATAATGTTTTCACAAAGTTATTTAAATTTTGAAGTAAGCGTTGAAAACGTTGAAAAACTAGTCCAAACAGCTTGCTTTTGCACGTAAATCACTATGTATTGTAAACCTTTGTAAAACATAAAATTTGTAATGAAACTGTGTCAAAACTTTAGAAACTAGTTAAAATCAATATGTTTTGATCGATTACATATCGTTTATCTATAATTTCATTGACTTTATAATGTTTTCACAAAGTTATTTAAATTTTGAAGTAAGCGTTGAAAACGTTGAAAAACTAGTCCAAACAGCTTGCTTTTGCACGTAAATCACTATGTATTGTAAACCTTTGTAAAACATAAAATTTGTAATGAAACTGTGTCAAAACTTTAGAAACTAGTTAAAATCAATATGTTTTGATCGATTACATATCGTTTATCTATAATTTCATTGACTTTATAATGTTTTCACAAAAGTTATTTAAATTTTGAAGTAAGCGTTGAAAACGTTGAAAAACTAGTCCAAACAGCTTGCTTTTGCGTAAATCACTATGTATTGTAAACCTTTGTAAAACATAAAAATTTGTAATGAAACTGTGTCAAAACTTTAGAAACTAGTTAAAATCAATATGTTTTGATCGATTACATATCGTTTATCTATAATTTCATTGACTTTATAATGTTTTCACAAAGTTATTTAAATTTTGAAGTAAGCGTTGAAAACGTTGAAAAACTAGTCCAAACAGCTTGCTTTTGCACGTAAATCACTATGTATTGTAAACCTTTGTAAAACATAAAATTTGTAATGAAACTGTGTCAAAACTTTAGAAACTAGTTAAAATCAATATGTTTTGATCGATTACATATCGTTTATCTATAATTTCATTGACTTTATAATGTTTTCACAAAGTTATTTAAATTTTGAAGTAAGCGTTGAAAACGTTGAAAAACTAGTCCAAACAGCTTGCTTTTGCACGTAAATCACTATGTATTGTAAACCTTTGTAAAACATAAAATTTGTAATGAAACTGTGTCAAAACTTTAGAAACTAGTTAAAATCAATATGTTTTGATCGATTACATATCGTTTATCTATAATTTCATTGACTTTATAATGTTTTCACAAAGTTATTTAAATTTTGAAGTAAGCGTTGAAAACGTTGAAAAACTAGTCCAAACAGCTTGCTTTTGCACGTAAATCACTATGTATTGTAAACCTTTGTAAAACATAAAATTTGTAATGAAACTGTCAAAACTTTAGAAACTAGTTAAAATCAATATGTTTTGATCGATTACATATCGTTTATCTATAATTTCATTGACTTTATAATGTTTTTCACAAAGTTATTTAAATTTTGAAGTAAGCGTTGAAAACGTTGAAAAACTAGTCCAAACAGCTTGCTTTTGCACGTAAATCACTATGTATTGTAAACCTTTGTAAAACATAAAATTTGTAATGAAACTGTGTCAAAACTTTAGAAACTAGTTAAAATCAATATGTTTTGATCGATTACATATCGTTTATCTATAATTTCATTGACTTTATAATGTTTTTTCACAAAGTTATTTAAATTTTGAAGTAAGCGTTGAAAACGTTGAAAAACTAGTCCAAACAGCTTGCTTTTGCACGTAAATCACTATGTATTGTAAACCTTTGTAAAACATAAAATTTGTAATGAAACTGTGTCAAAACTTTAGAAACTAGTTAAAATCAATATGTTTTGATCGATTACATATCGTTTATCTATAATTTCATTGACTTTATAATGTTTTCACAAAGTTATTTAAATTTTGAAGTAAGCGTTGAAAACGTTGAAACGTTGAAAAACTAGTCAAACAGCTTGCTTTTGCACGTAAATCACTATGTATTGTAAACCTTTGTAAAACATAAAATTTGTAATGAAACTGTGTCAAAACTTTAGAAACTAGTTAAAATCAATATGTTTTGATCGATTACATATCGTTTATCTATAATTTCATTGACTTTATAATGTTTTCACAAAGTTATTTAAATTTTGAAGTAAGCGTTGAAAACGTTGAAAAACTAGTCCAAACAGCTTGCTTTTGCACGTAAATCACTATGTATTGTAAACCTTTGTAAAACATAAAATTTGTAATGAAACTGTGTCAAAACTTTAGAAACTAGTTAAAATCAATATGTTTTGATCGATTACATATCGTTTATCTATAATTTCATTGACTTTATAATGTTTTTTCAAAAGTTATTTAAATTTTGTTTTCACAAAGTTATTTAAAGTAAGCGTTGAAAACGTTGAAAAACTAGTCCAAACAGCTTGCTTTTGCACGTAAATCACTATGTATTGTAAACCTTTGTAAAACATAAAATTTGTAATGAAACTGTGTCAAAACTTTAGAAACTAGTTAAAATCAATATGTTTTGATCGATTACATATCGTTTATCTATAATTTCATTGACTTTATAATGTTTTCACAAAGTTATTTAAATTTTGAAGTAAGCGTTGAAAACGTTGAAAAACTAGTCAAACAGCTTGCTTTTGCACGTAAATCACTATGTATTGTAAACCTTTGTAAAACATAAAATTTGTAATGAAACTGTGTCAAAACTTTAGAAACTAGTTAAAATCAATATGTTTTGATCGATTACATATCGTTTATCTATAATTTCATTGACTTTATAATGTTTTTCACAAAGTTATTTAAATTTTGAAGTAAGCGTTGAAAACGTTGAAAAACTAGTCAAACAGCTTGCTTTTGCACGTAAATCACTATGTATTGTAAACCTTTGTAAAACATAAAATTTGTAATGAAACTGTGTCAAAACTTTAGAAACTAGTTAAAATCAATATGTTTTGATCGATTACATATCGTTTATCTATAATTTCATTGACTTTATAATGTTTTTCACAAAGTTATTTAAATTTTGAAGTAAGCGTTGAAAACGTTGAAAAACTAGTCCAAACAGCTTGCTTTTGCACGTAAATCACTATGTATTGTAAACCTTTGTAAAACATAAAATTTGTAATGAAACTGTGTCAAAACTTTAGAAACTAGTTAAAATCAATATGTTTTGATCGATTACATATCGTTTATCTATAATTTCATTGACTTTATAATGTTTTCACAAAGTTATTTAAATTTTGAAGTAAGCGTTGAAAACGTTGAAAAACTAGTCAAACAGCTTGCTTTTTTGCACGTAAATCACTATGTATTGTAAACCTTTGTAAAACATAAAATTTGTAATGAAACTGTGTCAAAACTTTAGAAACTAGTTAAAATCAATATGTTTTGATCGATTACATATCGTTTATCTATAATTTCATTGACTTTATAATGTTTTTCACAAAGTTATTTAAATTTTGAAGTAAGCGTTGAAAACGTTGAAAAACTAGTCAAACAGCTTGCTTTTGCACGTAAATCACTATGTATTGTAAACCTTTGTAAAACATAAAATTTGTAATGAAACTGTGTCAAAACTTTAGAAACTAGTTAAAATCAATATGTTTTGATCGATTACATATCGTTTATCTATAATTTCATTGACTTTATAATGTTTTTTCACAAAGTTATTTAAATTTTGAAGTAAGCGTTGAAAACGTTGAAAAACTAGTCAAACAGCTTGCTTTTGCACGTAAATCACTATGTATTGTAAACCTTTGTAAAACATAAAATTTGTAATGAAACTGTGTCAAAACTTTAGAAACTAGTTAAAATCAATATGTTTTGATCGATTACATATCGTTTATCTATAATTTCATTGACTTTATAATGTTTTCACAAAGTTATTTAAATTTTGAAGTAAGCGTTGAAAACGTTGAAAAACTAGTCCAAACAGCTTGCTTTTGCACGTAAATCACTATGTATTGTAAACCTTTGTAAAACATAAAATTTGTAATGAAACTGTGTCAAAACTTTAGAAACTAGTTAAAATCAATATGTTTTGATCGATTACATATCGTTTATCTATAATTTCATTGACTTTATAATGTTTTCACAAAGTTATTTAAATTTTGAAGTAAGCGTTGAAAACGTTGAAAAACTAGTCCAAACAGCTTGCTTTTGCACGTAAATCACTATGTATTGTAAACCTTTGTAAAACATAAAATTTGTAATGAAACTGTGTCAAAACTTTAGAAACTAGTTAAAATCAATATGTTTTGATCGATTACATATCGTTTATCTATAATTTCATTGACTTTATAATGTTTTCACAAAGTTATTTAAATTTTGAAGTAAGCGTTGAAAACGTTGAAAAACTAGTCAAACAGCTTGCTTTTGCACGTAAATCACTATGTATTGTAAACCTTTGTAAAACATAAAATTTGTAATGAAACTGTGTCAAAACTTTAGAAACTAGTTAAAATCAATATGTTTTGATCGATTACATATCGTTTATCTATAATTTCATTGACTTTATAATGTTTTCACAAAGTTATTTAAATTTTGAAGTAAGCGTTGAAAACGTTGAAAAACTAGTCCAAACAGCTTGCTTTTGCACGTAAATCACTATGTATTGTAAACCTTTGTAAAACATAAAATTTGTAATGAAACTGTGTCAAAACTTTAGAAACTAGTTAAAATCAATATGTTTTGATCGATTACATATCGTTTATCTATAATTTCATTGACTTTATAATGTTTTTCACAAAGTTATTTAAATTTTGAAGTAAGCGTTGAAAACGTTGAAAAACTAGTCCAAACAGCTTGCTTTTGCACGTAAATCACTATGTATTGTAAACCTTTGTAAAACATAAAATTTGTAATGAAACTGTGTCAAAACTTTAGAAACTAGTTAAAAAAAAATATGTTTTGATCGATTACATATCGTTTATCTATAATTTCATTGACTTTATAATGTTTTCACAAAGTTATTTAAATTTTGAAGTAAGCGTTGAAAACGTTGAAAAACTAGTCCAAACAGCTTGCTTTTGCACGTAAATCACTATGTATTGTAAACCTTTGTAAAATAATAAAATTTGTAATGAAACTGTGTCAAAACTTTAGAAACTAGTTAAAATCAATATGTTTTGATCGATTACATATCGTTTATCTATAATTTCATTGACTTTATAATGTTTTCACAAAGTTATTTAAATTTTGAAGTAAGCGTTGAAAACGTTGAAAAACTAGTCCAAACAGCTTGCTTTTGCACGTAAATCACTATGTATTGTAAACCTTTGTAAAACATAAAATTTGTAATGAAACTGTGTCAAAACTTTAGAAACTAGTTAAAATCAATATGTTTTGATCGATTACATATCGTTTATCTATAATTTCATTGACTTTATAATGTTTTCACAAAGTTATTTAAATTTTGAAGTAAGCGTTGAAAACGTTGAAAAACTAGTCCAAACAGCTTGCTTTTGCACGTAAATCACTATGTATTGTAAACCTTTGTAAAACATAAAATTTGTAATGAAACTGTGTCAAAACTTTAGAAACTAGTTAAAATCAATATGTTTTGATCGATTACATATCGTTTATCTATAATTTCATTGACTTTATAATGTTTTTCACAAAAGTTATTTAAATTTTGAAGTAAGCGTTGAAAACGTTGAAAAACTAGTCAAACAGCTTGCTTTTGCACGTAAATCACTATGTATTGTAAACCTTTGTAAAACATAAAATTTGTAATGTTAAAATCAATATGTTTTGATCGAAAACGTTTATCTATAATTTCATTGACTTTATAATGTTTTAAAAGTTATTTCAATATGTTTTGATCACGTAAATTACATACCGTAACATTATCTATAATTTCATGTTTTGATCTTTATAATGTTTTCTACTTTAAATGTTTTTTAAAGTTTTGAAGTAAGCGTTGAAAACGTTGAAAAACTAGTCCAAACAGCTTGCTTTTGCACGTAAATCACTATGTATTGTAAACCTTTGTAAAACATAAAATTTGTAATGAAACTGTGTCAAAACTTTAGAAACTAGTTAAAATCAATATGTTTTGATCGATTACATATCGTTTATCTATAATTTCATTGACTTTATAATGTTTTCACAAAGTTATTTAAATTTTGAAGTAAGCGTTGAAAACGTTGAAAAACTAGTCAAACAGCTTGCTTTTGCACGTAAATCACTATGTATTGTAAACCTTTGTAAAACATAAAATTTGTAATGAAACTGTGTCAAAACTTTAGAAACTAGTTAAAATCAATATGTTTTGATCGATTACATATCGTTTATCTATAATTTCATTGACTTTATAATGTTTTCACAAAGTTATTTAAATTTTGAAGTAAGCGTTGAAAACGTTGAAAAACTAGTCCAAACAGCTTGCTTTTGCACGTAAATCACTATGTATTGTAAACCTTTGTAAAACATAAAATTTGTAATGAAACTGTGTCAAAACTTTAGAAACTAGTTAAAATCAATATGTTTTGATCGATTACATATCGTTTATCTATAATTTCATTGACTTTATAATGTTTTCACAAAGTTATTTAAATTTTGAAGTAAGCGTTGAAAACGTTGAAAAACTAGTCCAAACAGCTTGCTTTTGCACGTAAATCACTATGTATTGTAAACCTTTGTAAAACATAAAATTTGTAATGAAACTGTGTCAAAACTTTAGAAACTAGTTAAAATCAATATGTTTTGATCGATTACATATCGTTTATCTATAATTTCATTGACTTTATAATGTTTTTCACAAAGTTATTTAAATTTTGAAGTAAGCGTTGAAAACGTTGAAAAACTAGTCCAAACAGCTTGCTTTTTTTGCACGTAAATCACTATGTATTGTAAACCTTTGTAAAACATAAAATTTGTAATGAAACTGTGTCAAAACTTTAGAAACTAGTTAAAATCAATATGTTTTGATCGATTACATATCGTTTATCTATAATTTCATTGACTTTATAATGTTTTCACAAAGTTATTTAAATTTTGAAGTAAGCGTTGAAAACGTTGAAAAACTAGTCCAAACAGCTTGCTTTTGCACGTAAATCACTATGTATTGTAAACCTTTGTAAAACATAAAATTTGTAATGAAACTGTGTCAAAACTTTAGAAACTAGTTAAAATCAATATGTTTTGATCGATTACATATCGTTTATCTATAATTTCATTGACTTTATAATGTTTTTCACAAAGTTATTTAAATTTTGAAGTAAGCGTTGAAAACGTTGAAAAACTAGTCAAACAGCTTGCTTTTGCACGTAAATCACTATGTATTGTAAACCTTTGTAAAACATAAAATTTGTATTAATGAACCTGTGTCAAAACTTTAGAAACTAGTTAAAATCAATATGTTTTTGATCGATTACATATCGTTTATCTATAATTTCATTGACTTTATAATGTTTTCACAAAAGTTATTTAAATTTTGAAGTAAGCGTTGAAAACGTTGAAAAACTAGTCCAAACAGCTTGCTTTTGCACGTAAATCACTATGTATTGTAAACCTTTGTAAAACATAAAATTTGTAATGAACCTGTGTCAAAACTTTAGAAACTAGTTAAAATCAATATGTTTTGATCGATTACATATCGTTTATCTATAATTTCATTGACTTTATAATGTTTTTCACAAAGTTATTTAAATTTTGAAGTAAGCGTTGAAAACGTTGAAAAACTAGTCCAAACAGCTTGCTTTTGCACGTAAATCACTATGTATTGTAAACCTTTGTAAAACATAAAATTTTGTAATGAAACTGTGTCAAAACTTTAGAAACTAGTTAAAATCAATATGTTTTGATCGATTACATATCGTTTATCTATAATTTCATTGACTTTATAATGTTTTCACAAAGTTATTTAAATTTTGAAGTAAGCGTTGAAAACGTTGAAAAACTAGTCAAACAGCTTGCTTTTGCACGTAAATCACTATGTATTGTAAACCTTTGTAAAACATAAAATTTGTAATGAAACTGTGTCAAAACTTTAGAAACTAGTTAAAATCAATATGTTTTGATCGATTACATATCGTTTATCTATAATTTCATTGACTTTATAATGTTTTCACAAAGTTATTTAAATTTTGAAGTAAGCGTTGAAAACGTTGAAAAACTAGTCCAAACAGCTTGCTTTTGCACGTAAATCACTATGTATTGTAAACCTTTGTAAAACATAAAATTTGTAATGAAACTGTGTCAAAACTTTAGAAACTAGTTAAAATCAATATGTTTTGATCGATTACATATCGTTTATCTATAATTTCATTGACTTTATAATGTTTTCACAAAGTTATTTAAATTTGGAGTAAGCGTTGAAAACGTTGAAAAACTAGTCCAAACAGCTTGCTTTTGCACGTAAATCACTATGTATTGTAAACCTTTGTAAAACATAAAATTTGTAATGTAACTGTGTCAAAACTTTAGAAACTAGTTAAAATCAATATGTTTTGATCGATTACATATCGTTTATCTATAATTTCATTGACTTTATAATGTTTTCACAAAGTTATTTAAATTTTGAAGTAAGCGTTGAAAACGTTGAAAAACTAGTCCAAACAGCTTGCTTTTGCACGTAAATCACTATGTATTGTAAACCTTTGTAAAACATAAAATTTGTAATGAAACTGTGTCAAAACTTTAGAAACTAGTTAAAATCAATATGTTTTGATCGATTACATATCGTTTATCTATAATTTCATTGACTTTATAATGTTTTCACAAAGTTATTTAAATTTTGAAGTAAGCGTTGAAAACGTTGAAAAACTAGTCAAACAGCTTGCTTTTGCACGTAAATCACTATGTATTGTAAACCTTTGTAAAACATAAAATTTGTAATGAAACTGTGTCAAAACTTTAGAAACTAGTTAAAATCAATATGTTTTGATCGATTACATATCGTTTATCTATAATTTCATTGACTTTATAATGTTTTTCACAAAGTTATTTAAATTTTGAAGTAAGCGTTGAAAACGTTGAAAAACTAGTCAAACAGCTTGCTTTTGCACGTAAATCACTATGTATTGTAAACCTTTGTAAAACATAAAATTTGTAATGAAACTGTGTCAAAACTTTAGAAACTAGTTAAAATCAATATGTTTTGATCGATTACATATCGTTTATCTATAATTTCATTGACTTTATAATGTTTTCACAAAGTTATTTAAATTTTGAAGTAAGCGTTGAAAACGTTGAAAAACTAGTCCAAACAGCTTGCTTTTGCACGTAAATCACTATGTATTGTAAACCTTTGTAAAACATAAAATTTGTAATGTACCTGTGTCAAAACTTTAGAAACTAGTTAAAATCAATATGTTTTGATCGATTACATATCGTTTATCTATAATTTCATTGACTTTATAATGTTTTCACAAAAGTTATTTAAATTTTGAAGTAAGCGTTGAAAACGTTGAAAAACTAGTCCAAACAGCTTGCTTTTGCACGTAAATCACTATGTATTGTAAACCTTTGTAAAACATAAAATTTGTAATGAAACTGTGTCAAAACTTTAGAAACTAGTTAAAATCAATATGTTTTGATCGATTACATATCGTTTATCTATAATTTCATTGACTTTATAATGTTTTCACAAAGTTATTTAAATTTTGAAGTAAGCGTTGAAAACGTTGAAAAACTAGTCCAAACAGCTTGCTTTTGCGTAAATCACTATGTATTGTAAACCTTTGTAAAACATAAAATTTGTAATGAAACTGTGTCAAAACTTTAGAAACTAGTTAAAATCAATATGTTTTGATCGATTACATATCGTTTATCTATAATTTCATTGACTTTATAATGTTTTCACAAAGTTATTTAAATTTTGAAGTAAGCGTTGAAAACGTTGAAAAACTAGTCAAACAGCTTGCTTTTGCACGTAAATCACTATGTATTGTAAACCTTTGTAAAACATAAAATTTGTAATGAAACTGTGTCAAAACTTTAGAAACTAGTTAAAATCAATATGTTTTGATCGATTACATATCGTTTATCTATAATTTCATTGACTTTATAATGTTTTTCAAAAGTTATTTAAATTTTGAAGTAAGCGTTGAAAACGTTGAAAAACTAGTCCAAACAGCTTGCTTTTGCACGTAAATCACTATGTATTGTAAACCTTTGTAAAACATAAAATTTGTAATGAACCTGTGTCAAAACTTTAGAAACTAGTTAAAATCAATATGTTTTGATCGATTACATATCGTTTATCTATAATTTCATTGACTTTATAATGTTTTCACAAAGTTATTTAAATTTTGAAGTAAGCGTTGAAAACGTTGAAAAACTAGTCCAAACAGCTTGCTTTTGCGTAAATCACTATGTATTGTAAACCTTTGTAAAACATAAAATTTGTAATGAAACTGTGTCAAAACTTTAGAAACTAGTTAAAATCAATATGTTTTGATCGATTACATATCGTTTATCTATAATTTCATTGACTTTATAATGTTTTCACAAAGTTATTTTAAATTTTGAAGTAAGCGTTGAAAACGTTGAAAAACTAGTCCAAACAGCTTGCTTTTGCACGTAAATCACTATGTATTGTAAACCTTTGTAAAACATAAAATTTGTAATGAAACTGTGTCAAAACTTTAGAAACTAGTTAAAATCAATATGTTTTGATCGATTACATATCGTTTATCTATAATTTCATTGACTTTATAATGTTTTCACAAAGTTATTTAAATTTTGAAGTAAGCGTTGAAAACGTTGAAAAACTAGTCCAAACAGCTTGCTTTTGCACGTAAATCACTATGTATTGTAAACCTTTGTAAAACATAAAATTTGTAATGAACCTGTGTCAAAACTTTAGAAACTAGTTAAAATCAATATGTTTTGATCGATTACATATCGTTTATCTATAATTTCATTGACTTTATAATGTTTTCACAAAGTTATTTAAATTTTGAAGTAAGCGTTGAAAACGTTGAAAAAAGTAATCAAACAGCTTGCTTTGCACGTAAATCACTATGTATTGTAAACCTTTGTAAAACATAAAATTTGTAATGAACCTGTGTCAAAACTTTAGAAACTAGTTAAAATCAATATGTTTTGATCGATTACATATCGTTTATCTATAATTTCATTGACTTTATAATGTTTTCACAAAGTTATTTAAATTTTGAAGTAAGCGTTGAAAACGTTGAAAAACTAGTCCAAACAGCTTGCTTTTGCACGTAAATCACTATGTATTGTAAACCTTTGTAAAACATAAAATTTGTAATGAAACTGTGTCAAAACTTTAGAAACTAGTTAAAATCAATATGTTTTGATCGATTACATATCGTTTATCTATAATTTCATTGACTTTATAATGTTTTTTCACAAAGTTATTTAAATTTTGAAGTAAGCGTTGAAAACGTTGAAAAACTAGTCCAAACAGCTTGCTTTTGCACGTAAATCACTATGTATTGTAAACCTTTGTAAAACATAAAATTTGTAATGAAACTGTGTCAAAACTTTAGAAACTAGTTAAAATCAATATGTTTTGATCGATTACATATCGTTTATCTATAATTTCATTGACTTTATAATGTTTTCACAAAGTTATTTAAATTTTGAAGTAAGCGTTGAAAACGTTGAAAAACTAGTCCAAACAGCTTGCTTTTGCACGTAAATCACTATGTATTGTAAACCTTTGTAAAACATAAAATTTGTAATGAAACCTGTGTCAAAACTTTAGAAACTAGTTAAAATCAATATGTTTTGATCGATTACATATCGTTTATCTATAATTTCATTGACTTTATAATGTTTTCACAAAGTTATTTAAATTTTGAAGTAAGCGTTGAAAACGTTGAAAAACTAGTCCAAACAGCTTGCTTTTGCACGTAAATCACTATGTATTGTAAACCTTTGTAAAACATAAAATTTGTAATGAACCTGTGTCAAAACTTTAGAAACTAGTTAAAATCAATATGTTTTGATCGATTACATATCGTTTATCTATAATTTCATTGACTTTATAATGTTTTCACAAAGTTATTTAAATTTTGAAGTAAGCGTTGAAAACGTTGAAAAACTAGTCCAAACAGCTTGCTTTTGCACGTAAATCACTATGTATTGTAAACCTTTGTAAAACATAAAATTTGTAATGAAACTGTGTCAAAACTTTAGAAACTAGTTAAAATCAATATGTTTTGATCGATCGTTTATCTATAATTTCATTGACTTTATAATGTTTTCACAAAGTTATTTAAATTTTAAGCGTTGAAAACGTTGAAAAACTAGTCCAAACAGCTTGCTTTTGCACGTAAATCACTATGTATTGTAAACCTTTGTAAAACATAAAATTTGTAATGAAACTGTGTCAAAACTTTAGAAACTAGTTAAAATCAATATGTATTGATCGATTACATATCGTTTATCTATAATTTCATTGACTTTATAATGTTTTTCACAAAGTTATTTAAATTTTGAAGTAAGCGTTGAAAACGTTGAAAAACTAGTCCAAACAGCTTGCTTTTGCACGTAAATCACTATGTATTGTAAACCTTTGTAAAACATAAAATTTGTAATGAACCTGTGTCAAAACTTTAGAAACTAGTTAAAATCAATATGTTTTGATCGATTACATATCGTTTATCTATAATTTCATTGACTTTATAATGTTTTCACAAAAAGTTATTTAAATTTTGAAGTAAGCGTTGAAAACGTTGAAAAACTAGTCCAAACAGCTTGCTTTTGCACGTAAATCACTATGTATTGTAAACCTTTGTAAAACATAAAATTTGTAATGTATGAAACCTGTGTCAAAACTTTAGAAACTAGTTAAAATCAATATGTTTTGATCGATTACATATCGTTTATCTATAATTTCATTGACTTTATAATGTTTTCACAAAGTTATTTAAATTTTGAAGTAAGCGTTGAAAACGTTGAAAAACTAGTCCAAACAGCTTGCTTTTGCACGTAAATCACTATGTATTGTAAACCTTTGTAAAACATAAAATTTGTAATGAACCTGTGTCAAAACTTTAGAAACTAGTTAAAATCAATATGTTTTGATCGATTACATATCGTTTATCTATAATTTCATTGACTTTATAATGTTTTCACAAAGTTATTTAAATTTTGAAGTAAGCGTTGAAAACGTTGAAAAACTAGTCCAAACAGCTTGCTTTTGCACGTAAATCACTATGTATTGTAAACCTTTGTAAAACATAAAATTTGTAATGAACCTGTGTCAAAACTTTAGAAACTAGTTAAAATCAATATGTTTTGATCGATTACATATCGTTTATCTATAATTTCATTGACTTTATAATGTTTTCACAAAGTTATTTAAATTTTGAAGTAAGCGTTGAAAACGTTGAAAAACTAGTCCAAACAGCTTGCTTTTTGCACGTAAATCACTATGTATTGTAAACCTTTGTAAAACATAAAATTTGTAATGAAACTGTGTCAAAACTTTAGAAACTAGTTAAAATCAATATGTTTTGATCGATTACATATCGTTTATCTATAATTTCATTGACTTTATAATGTTTTCACAAAGTTATTTAAATTTTGAAGTAAGCGTTGAAAACGTTGAAAAACTAGTCCAAACAGCTTGCTTTTGCACGTAAATCACTATGTATTGTAAACCTTTGTAAAACATAAAATTTGTAATGAAACTGTGTCAAAACTTTAGAAACTAGTTAAAATCAATATGTTTTGATCGATTACATATCGTTTATCTATAATTTCATTGACTTTATAATGTTTTCACAAAGTTATTTAAATTTTGAAGTAAGCGTTGAAAACGTTGAAAAACTAGTCCAAACAGCTTGCTTTTGCACGTAAATCACTATGTATTGTAAACCTTTGTAAAACATAAAATTTGTAATGAACCTGTGTCAAAACTTTAGAAACTAGTTAAAATCAATATGTTTTGATCGATTACATATCGTTTATCTATAATTTCATTGACTTTATAATGTTTTCACAAAGTTATTTAAATTTTGAAGTAAGCGTTGAAAACGTTGAAAAACTAGTCCAAACAGCTTGCTTTTGCACGTAAATCACTATGTATTGTAAACCTTTGTAAAACATAAAATTTGTAATGAAACTGTGTCAAAACTTTAGAAACTAGTTAAAATCAATATGTTTTGATCGATTACATATCGTTTATCTATAATTTCATTGACTTTATAATGTTTTCACAAAGTTATTTAAATTTTGAAGTAAGCGTTGAAAACGTTGAAAAACTAGTCCAAACAGCTTGCTTTTGCACGTAAATCACTATGTATTGTAAACCTTTGTAAAACATAAAATTTGTAATGAACCTGTGTCAAAACTTTAGAAACTAGTTAAAATCAATATGTTTTGATCGATTACATATCGTTTATCTATAATTTCATTGACTTTATAATGTTTTCACAAAGTTATTTAAATTTTGAAGTAAGCGTTGAAAACGTTGAAAAACTAGTCCAAACAGCTTGCTTTTGCACGTAAATCACTATGTATTGTAAACCTTTGTAAAACATAAAATTTGTAATGTACCTGTGTCAAAACTTTAGAAACTAGTTAAAATCAATATGTTTTGATCGATTACATATCGTTTATCTATAATTTCATTGACTTTATAATGTTTTTCACAAAGTTATTTAAATTTTGAAGTAAGCGTTGAAAACGTTGAAAAACTAGTCCAAACAGCTTGCTTTTTGCACGTAAATCACTATGTATTGTAAACCTTTGTAAAACATAAAATTTGTAATGAAACTGTGTCAAAACTTTAGAAACTAGTTAAAATCAATATGTTTTGATCGATTACATATCGTTTATCTATAATTTCATTGACTTTATAATGTTTTCACAAAGTTATTTAAATTTTGAAGTAAGCGTTGAAAACGTTGAAAAACTAGTCCAAACAGCTTGCTTTTGCACGTAAATCACTATGTATTGTAAACCTTTGTAAAACATAAAATTTGTAATGAACCTGTGTCAAAACTTTAGAAACTAGTTAAAATCAATATGTTTTGATCGATTACATATCGTTTATCTATAATTTCATTGACTTTATAATGTTTTCACAAAGTTATTTAAATTTTGAAGTAAGCGTTGAAAACGTTGAAAAACTAGTCAAACAGCTTGCTTTTGCACGTAAATCACTATGTATTGTAAACCTTTGTAAAACATAAAATTTGTAATGTAAACTGTGTCAAAACTTTAGAAACTAGTTAAAATCAATATGTTTTGATCGATTACATATCGTTTATCTATAATTTCATTGACTTTATAATGTTTTCACAAAGTTATTTAAATTTTGAAGTAAGCGTTGAAAACGTTGAAAAACTAGTCCAAACAGCTTGCTTTTGCACGTAAATCACTATGTATTGTAAACCTTTTGTAAAACATAAAATTTGTAATGAAACTGTGTCAAAACTTTAGAAACTAGTTAAAATCAATATGTTTTGATCGATTACATATCGTTTATCTATAATTTCATTGACTTTATAATGTTTTCACAAAGTTATTTAAATTTTGAAGTAAGCGTTGAAAACGTTGAAAAACTAGTCCAAACAGCTTGCTTTTGCACGTAAATCACTATGTATTGTAAACCTTTGTAAAACATAAAATTTGTAATGAAACTGTGTCAAAACTTTAGAAACTAGTTAAAATCAATATGTTTTGATCGATTACATATCGTTTATCTATAATTTCATTGACTTTATAATGTTTTCACAAAGTTATTTAAATTTTGAAGTAAGCGTTGAAAACGTTGAAAAACTAGTCCAAACAGCTTGCTTTTGCACGTAAATCACTATGTATTGTAAACCTTTGTAAAACATAAAATTTGTAATGAAACTGTGTCAAAACTTTAGAAACTAGTTAAAATCAATATGTTTTGATCGATTACATATCGTTTATCTATAATTTCATTGACTTTATAATGTTTTCACAAAGTTATTTAAATTTTGAAGTAAGCGTTGAAAACGTTGAAAAACTAGTCAAACAGCTTGCTTTTGCACGTAAATCACTATGTATTGTAAACCTTTGTAAAACATAAAATTTGTAATGAACCTGTGTCAAAACTTTAGAAACTAGTTAAAATCAATATGTTTTGATCGATTACATATCGTTTATCTATAATTTCATTGACTTTATAATGTTTTTCACAAAGTTATTTAAATTTTGAAGTAAGCGTTGAAAACGTTGAAAAACTAGTCCAAACAGCTTGCTTTTGCACGTAAATCACTATGTATTGTAAACCTTTGTAAAACATAAAATTTGTAATGAAACTGTGTCAAAACTTTAGAAACTAGTTAAAATCAATATGTTTTGATCGATTACATATCGTTTATCTATAATTTCATTGACTTTATAATGTTTTCACAAAGTTATTTAAATTTTGAAGTAAGCGTTGAAAACGTTGAAAAACTAGTCCAAACAGCTTGCTTTTTGCACGTAAATCACTATGTATTGTAAACCTTTGTAAAACATAAAATTTGTAATGAAACTGTGTCAAAACTTTAGAAACTAGTTAAAATCAATATGTTTTGATCGATTACATATCGTTTATCTATAATTTCATTGACTTTATAATGTTTTTCACAAAGTTATTTAAATTTTGAAGTAAGCGTTGAAAACGTTGAAAAACTAGTCCAAACAGCTTGCTTTTGCACGTAAATCACTATGTATTGTAAACCTTTGTAAAACATAAAATTTGTAATGAAACTGTGTCAAAACTTTAGAAACTAGTTAAAATCAATATGTTTTGATCGATTACATATCGTTTATCTATAATTTCATTGACTTTATAATGTTTTCACAAAGTTATTTAAATTTTGAAGTAAGCGTTGAAAACGTTGAAAAACTAGTCCAAACAGCTTGCTTTTGCACGTAAATCACTATGTATTGTAAACCTTTGTAAAACATAAAATTTGTAATGAAACTGTGTCAAAACTTTAGAAACTAGTTAAAATCAATATGTTTTGATCGATTACATATCGTTTATCTATAATTTCATTGACTTTATAATGTTTTTCACAAAGTTATTTAAATTTTGAAGTAAGCGTTGAAAACGTTGAAAAAACTAGTCCAAACAGCTTGCTTTTGCACGTAAATCACTATGTATTGTAAACCTTTGTAAAACATAAAATTTGTAATGAACCTGTGTCAAAACTTTAGAAACTAGTTAAAATCAATATGTTTTGATCGATTACATATCGTTTATCTATAATTTCATTGACTTTATAATGTTTTCACAAAGTTATTTAAATTTTGAAGTAAGCGTTGAAAACGTTGAAAAACTAGTCAAACAGCTTGCTTTTGCGTAAATCACTATGTATTGTAAACCTTTGTAAAACATAAAATTTGTAATGAAACTGTGTCAAAACTTTAGAAACTAGTTAAAATCAATATGTTTTGATCGATTACATACCGTTTATCTATAATTTCATTGACTTTATAATGTTTTCACAAAGTTATTTAAATTTTGAAGTAAGCGTTGAAAACGTTGAAAAACTAGTCCAAACAGCTTGCTTTTGCACGTAAATCACTATGTATTGTAAACCTTTGTAAAACATAAAATTTGTAATGTACCTGTGTCAAAACTTTAGAAACTAGTTAAAATCAATATGTTTTGATCGATTACATATCGTTTATCTATAATTTCATTGACTTTATAATGTTTTCACAAAGTTATTTAAATTTTGAAGTAAGCGTTGAAAACGTTGAAAAACTAGTCCAAACAGCTTGCTTTTGCACGTAAATCACTATGTATTGTAAACCTTTGTAAAACATAAAATTTGTAATGAACCTGTGTCAAAACTTTAGAAACTAGTTAAAATCAATATGTTTTGATCGATTACATATCGTTTATCTATAATTTCATTGACTTTATAATGTTTTTCACAAAGTTATTTAAATTTTGAAGTAAGCGTTGAAAACGTTGAAAAACTAGTCCAAACAGCTTGCTTTTGCACGTAAATCACTATGTATTGTAAACCTTTGTAAAACATAAAATTTGTAATGAACCTGTGTCAAAACTTTAGAAACTAGTTAAAATCAATATGTTTTGATCGATTACATATCGTTTATCTATAATTTCATTGACTTTATAATGTTTTCACAAAGTTATTTAAATTTTGAAGTAAGCGTTGAAAACGTTGAAAAAACTAGTCCAAACAGCTTGCTTTTGCACGTAAATCACTATGTATTGTAAACCTTTGTAAAACATAAAATTTGTAATGAAACCTGTGTCAAAACTTTAGAAACTAGTTAAAATCAATATGTTTTGATCGATTACATATCGTTTATCTATAATTTCATTGACTTTATAATGTTTTCACAAAGTTATTTAAATTTTGAAGTAAGCGTTGAAAACGTTGAAAAACTAGTCAAACAGCTTGCTTTTTTGCGTAAATCACTATGTATTGTAAACCTTTGTAAAACATAAAATTTGTAATGAACCTGTGTCAAAACTTTAGAAACTAGTTAAAATCAATATGTTTTGATCGATTACATATCGTTTATCTATAATTTCATTGACTTTATAATGTTTTCACAAAGTTATTTAAATTTTGAAGTAAGCGTTGAAAACGTTGAAAAACTAGTCCAAACAGCTTGCTTTTGCACGTAAATCACTATGTATTGTAAACCTTTGTAAAACATAAAATTTGTAATGAACCTGTGTCAAAACTTTAGAAACTAGTTAAAATCAATATGTTTTGATCGATTACATACCGTTTATCTATAATTTCATTGACTTTATAATGTTTTCACAAAGTTATTTAAATTTTGAAGTAAGCGTTGAAAACGTTGAAAAACTAGTCCAAACAGCTTGCTTTTGCACGTAAATCACTATGTATTGTAAACCTTTGTAAAACATAAAATTTGTAATGAACCTGTGTCAAAACTTTAGAAACTAGTTAAAATCAATATGTTTTGATCGATTACATACCGTTTATCTATAATTTCATTGACTTTATAATGTTTTCACAAAGTTATTTAAATTTTGAAGTAAGCGTTGAAAACGTTGAAAAACTAGTCCAAACAGCTTGCTTTTTGCACGTAAATCACTATGTATTGTAAACCTTTGTAAAACATAAAATTTGTAATGAACCTGTGTCAAAACTTTAGAAACTAGTTAAAATCAATATGTTTTGATCGATTACATACCGTTTATCTATAATTTCATTGACTTTATAATGTTTTCACAAAGTTATTTAAATTTTGAAGTAAGCGTTGAAAACGTTGAAAAACTAGTCCAAACAGCTTGCTTTTTGCACGTAAATCACTATGTATTGTAAACCTTTGTAAAACATAAAATTTGTAATGAACCTGTGTCAAAACTTTAGAAACTAGTTAAAATCAATATGTTTTGATCGATTACATACCGTTTATCTATAATTTCATTGACTTTATAATGTTTTCACAAAGTTATTTAAATTTTGAAGTAAGCGTTGAAAACGTTGAAAAACTAGTCCAAACAGCTTGCTTTTGCACGTAAATCACTATGTATTGTAAACCTTTGTAAAACATAAAATTTGTAATGAAACCTGTGTCAAAACTTTAGAAACTAGTTAAAATCAATATGTTTTGATCGATTACATACCGTTTATCTATAATTTCATTGACTTTATAATGTTTTCACAAAGTTATTTAAATTTTGAAGTAAGCGTTGAAAACGTTGAAAAACTAGTCCAAACAGCTTGCTTTTGCACGTAAATCACTATGTATTGTAAACCTTTGTAAAACATAAAATTTGTAATGAACCTGTGTCAAAACTTTAGAAACTAGTTAAAATCAATATGTTTTGATCGATTACATACCGTTTATCTATAATTTCATTGACTTTATAATGTTTTCACAAAGTTATTTAAATTTTGAAGTAAGCGTTGAAAACGTTGAAAAACTAGTCCAAACAGCTTGCTTTTGCACGTAAATCACTATGTATTGTAAACCTTTGTAAAACATAAAATTTGTAATGAACCTGTGTCAAAACTTTAGAAACTAGTTAAAATCAATATGTTTTGATCGATTACATACCGTTTATCTATAATTTCATTGACTTTATAATGTTTTCACAAAGTTATTTAAATTTTTGAAGTAAGCGTTGAAAACGTTGAAAAACTAGTCCAAACAGCTTGCTTTTGCACGTAAATCACTATGTATTGTAAACCTTTGTAAAACATAAAATTTGTAATGAACCTGTGTCAAAACTTTAGAAACTAGTTAAAATCAATATGTTTTGATCGATTACATACCGTTTATCTATAATTTCATTGACTTTATAATGTTTTCACAAAGTTATTAAAATTTTGAAGTAAGCGTTGAAAACGTTGAAAAACTAGTCCAAACAGCTTGCTTTTGCACGTAAATCACTATGTATTGTAAACCTTTGTAAAACATAAAATTTGTAATGTACCTGTGTCAAAACTTTAGAAACTAGTTAAAATCAATATGTTTTGATCGATTACATATCGTTTATCTATAATTTCATTGACTTTATAATGTTTTCACAAAGTTATTTAAATTTTGAAGTAAGCGTTGAAAACGTTGAAAAACTAGTCCAAACAGCTTGCTTTTGCACGTAAATCACTATGTATTGTAAACCTTTGTAAAACATAAAATTTGTAATGTACCTGTGTCAAAACTTTAGAAACTAGTTAAAATCAATATGTTTTGATCGATTACATATCGTTTATCTATAATTTCATTGACTTTATAATGTTTTCACAAAGTTATTTAAATTTTGAAGTAAGCGTTGAAAACGTTGAAAAACTAGTCCAAACAGCTTGCTTTTGCACGTAAATCACTATGTATTGTAAACCTTTGTAAAACATAAAATTTGTAATGAACCTGTGTCAAAACTTTAGAAACTAGTTAAAATCAATATGTTTTGATCGATTACATATCGTTTATCTATAATTTCATTGACTTTATAATGTTTTCACAAAGTTATTTAAATTTTGAAGTAAGCGTTGAAAACGTTGAAAAACTAGTCCAAACAGCTTGCTTTTTGCACGTAAATCACTATGTATTGTAAACCTTTGTAAAACATAAAATTTGTAATGAACCTGTGTCAAAACTTTAGAAACTAGTTAAAATCAATATGTTTTGATCGATTACATATCGTTTATCTATAATTTCATTGACTTTATAATGTTTTCACAAAGTTATTTAAATTTTGAAGTAAGCGTTGAAAACGTTGAAAAACTAGTCCAAACAGCTTGCTTTTGCACGTAAATCACTATGTATTGTAAACCTTTGTAAAACATAAAATTTGTAATGTAACTGTGTCAAAACTTTAGAAACTAGTTAAAATCAATATGTTTTGATCGATTACATATCGTTTATCTATAATTTCATTGACTTTATAATGTTTTCAAAAGTTATTTAAATTTTGAAGTAAGCGTTGAAAACGTTGAAAAACTAGTCAAACAGCTTGCTTTTGCACGTAAATCACTATGTATTGTAAACCTTTGTAAAACATAAAATTTGTAATGAACCTGTGTCAAAACTTTAGAAACTAGTTAAAATCAATATGTTTTGATCGATTACATACCGTTTATCTATAATTTCATTGACTTTATAATGTTTTCACAAAGTTATTTAAATTTTGAAGTAAGCGTTGAAAACGTTGAAAAACTAGTCCAAACAGCTTGCTTTTGCACGTAAATCACTATGTATTGTAAACCTTTGTAAAACATAAAATTTGTAATGAACCTGTGTCAAAACTTTAGAAACTAGTTAAAATCAATATGTTTTGATCGATTACATACCGTTTATCTATAATTTCATTGACTTTATAATGTTTTCACAAAGTTATTTAAATTTTGAAGTAAGCGTTGAAAACGTTGAAAAACTAGTCCAAACAGCTTGCTTTTGCACGTAAATCACTATGTATTGTAAACCTTTGTAAAACATAAAATTTGTAATGTACCTGTGTCAAAACTTTAGAAACTAGTTAAAATCAATATGTTTTGATCGATTACATATCGTTTATCTATAATTTCATTGACTTTATAATGTTTTCACAAAGTTATTTAAATTTTGAAGTAAGCGTTGAAAACGTTGAAAAACTAGTCCAAACAGCTTGCTTTTGCACGTAAATCACTATGTATTGTAAACCTTTGTAAAACATAAAATTTGTAATGTACCTGTGTCAAAACTTTAGAAACTAGTTAAAATCAATATGTTTTGATCGATTACATACCGTTTATCTATAATTTCATTGACTTTATAATGTTTTCACAAAGTTATTTAAATTTTGAAGTAAGCGTTGAAAACGTTGAAAAACTAGTCAAACAGCTTGCTTTTTGCACGTAAATCACTATGTATTGTAAACCTTTGTAAAACATAAAATTTGTAATGTACCTGTGTCAAAACTTTAGAAACTAGTTAAAATCAATATGTTTTGATCGATTACATACCGTTTATCTATAATTTCATTGACTTTATAATGTTTTCACAAAGTTATTTAAATTTTGAAGTAAGCGTTGAAAACGTTGAAAAACTAGTCCAAACAGCTTGCTTTTGCACGTAAATCACTATGTATTGTAAACCTTTGTAAAACATAAAATTTGTAATGTACCTGTGTCAAAACTTTAGAAACTAGTTAAAATCAATATGTTTTGATCGATTACATATCGTTTATCTATAATTTCATTGACTTTATAATGTTTTCACAAAGTTATTTAAATTTTGAAGTAAGCGTTGAAAACGTTGAAAAACTAGTCCAAACAGCTTGCTTTTGCACGTAAATCACTATGTATTGTAAACCTTTGTAAAACATAAAATTTGTAATGTACCTGTGTCAAAACTTTAGAAACTAGTTAAAATCAATATGTTTTGATCGATTACATACCGTTTATCTATAATTTCATTGACTTTATAATGTTTTCACAAAGTTATTTAAATTTTGAAGTAAGCGTTGAAAACGT
Organism: Acanthosepion pharaonis; assembly: GCA_903632075.3. Lineage (NCBI taxonomy): Eukaryota > Metazoa > Mollusca > Cephalopoda > Sepiida > Sepiidae > Acanthosepion > Acanthosepion pharaonis. Next base: position 25,343 of record CAHIKZ030004825.1, read on the forward strand.
TGAAAAACTAGTCCAAACAGCTTGCTTTTGCACGTAAATCACTATGTATTGTAAACCTTTGTAAAACATAAAATTTGTAATGTACCTGTGTCAAAACTTTAGAAACTAGTTAAAATCAATATGTTTTGATCGATTACATATCGTTTATCTATAATTTCATTGACTTTATAATGTTTTCACAAAGTTATTTAAATTTTGAAGTAAGCGTTGAAAACGTTGAAAAACTAGTCCAAACAGCTTGCTTTTGCACGTAAATCACTATGTATTGTAAACCTTTGTAAAACATAAAATTTGTAATGTACCTGTGTCAAAACTTTAGAAACTAGTTAAAATCAATATGTTTTGATCGATTACATACCGTTTATCTATAATTTCATTGACTTTATAATGTTTTCACAAAGTTATTTAAATTTTGAAGTAAGCGTTGAAAACGTTGAAAAACTAGTCCAAACAGCTTGCTTTTGCACGTAAATCACTATGTATTGTAAACCTTTGTAAAACATAAAATTTGTAATGTACCTGTGTGAAAACTTTAGAAACTAGTTAAAATCAATATGTTTTGATCGATTACATACCGTTTATCTATAATTTCATTGACTTTATAATGTTTTCACAAAGTTATTTAAATTTTGAAGTAAGCGTTGAAAACGTTGAAAAACTAGTCCAAACAGCTTGCTTTTGCACGTAAATCACTATGTATTGTAAACCTTTGTAAAACATAAAATTTGTAATGTACCTGTGTCAAAACTTTAGAAACTAGTTAAAATCAATATGTTTTGATCGATTACATACCGTTTATCTATAATTTCATTGACTTTATAATGTTTTCACAAAGTTATTTAAATTTTGAAGTAAGCGTTGAAAACGTTGAAAAACTAGTCCAAACAGCTTGCTTTTGCACGTAAATCACTATGTATTGTAAACCTTTGTAAAACATAAAATTTGTAATGTACCTGTGTCAAAACTTTAGAAACTAGTTAAAATCAATATGTTTTGATCGATTACATACCGTTTATCTATAATTTCATTGACTTTATAATGTTTTCACAAAGTTATTTAAATTTTGAAGTAAGCGTTGAAAACGTTGAAAAACTAGTCCAAACAGCTTGCTTTTGCACGTAAATCACTATGTATTGTAAACCTTTGTAAAACATAAAATTTGTAATGTACCTGTGTCAAAACTTTAGAAACTAGTTAAAATCAATATGTTTTGATCGATTACATACCGTTTATCTATAATTTCATTGACTTTATAATGTTTTCACAAAGTTATTTAAATTTTGATGTAAGCGTTGAAAACGTTGAAAAACTAGTCCAAACAGCTTGCTTTTGCACGTAAATCACTATGTATTGTAAACCTTTGTAAAACATAAAATTTGTAATGTACCTGTGTCAAAACTTTAGAAACTAGTTAAAATCAATATGTTTTGATCGATTACATAACGTTTATCTATAATTTCATTGACTTTATAATGTTTTCACAAAGTTATTTAAATTTTGAAGTAAGCGTTGAAAACGTTGAAAAACTAGTCCAAACAGCTTGCTTTTGCACGTAAATCACTATGTATTGTAAACCTTTGTAAAACATAAAATTTGTAATGTACCTGTGTCAAAACTTTAGAAACTAGTTAAAATCAATATGTTTTGATCGATTACATACCGTTTATCTATAATTTCATTGACTTTATAATGTTTTCACAAAGTTATTTAAATTTTGAAGTAAGCGTTGAAAACGTTGAAAAACTAGTCCAAACAGCTTGCTTTTGCACGTAAATCACTATGTATTGTAAACCTTTGTAAAACATAAAATTTGTAATGTACCTGTGTCAAAACTTTAGAAACTAGTTAAAATCAATATGTTTTGATCGATTACATACCGTTTATCTATAATTTCATTGACTTTATAATGTTTTCACAAAGTTATTTAAATTTTGAAGTAAGCGTTGAAAACGTTGAAAAACTAGTCCAAACAGCTTGTTTTTTGCACGTAAATCACTATGTATTGTAAACCTTTGTAAAACATAAAATTTGTAATGTAACTGTGTCAAAACTTTAGAAACTAGTTAAAATCAATATGTTTTGATCGATTACATACCGTTTATCTATAATTTCATTGACTTTATAATGTTTTCACAAAGTTATTTAAATTTTGAAGTAAGCGTTGAAAACGTTGAAAAACTAGTCCAAACAGCTTGTTTTTGCACGTAAATCACTATGTATTGTAAACCTTTGTAAAACATAAAATTTGTAATGTACCTGTGTCAAAAACTTTAGAAACTAGTTAAAATCAATATGTTTTGATCGATTACATACCGTTTATCTATAATTTCATTGACTTTATAATGTTTTTCACAAAGTTATTTAAATTTTGAAGTAAGCGTTGAAAACGTTGAAAAACTAGTCCAAACAGCTTGCTTTTGCACGTAAATCACTATGTATTGTAAACCTTTGTAAAACATAAAATTTGTAATGTACCTGTGTCAAAACTTTAGAAACTAGTTAAAATCAATATGTTTTGATCGATTACATACCGTTTATCTATAATTTCATTGACTTTATAATGTTTTCACAAAGTTATTTAAATTTTGAAGTAAGCGTTGAAAACGTTGAAAAACTAGTCCAAACAGCTTGCTTTTTTGCACGTAAATCACTATGTATTGTAAACCTTTGTAAAACATAAAATTTGTAATGTACCTGTGTCAAAACTTTAGAAACTAGTTAAAATCAATATGTTTTGATCGATTACATACCGTTTATCTATAATTTCATTGACTTTATAATGTTTTCACAAAGTTATTTAAATTTTGAAGTAAGCGTTGAAAACGTTGAAAAACTAGTCCAAACAGCTTGCTTTTTGCACGTAAATCACTATGTATTGTAAACCTTTGTAAAAACATAAAATTTGTAATGTACCTGTGTCAAAACTTTAGAAACTAGTTAAAATCAATATGTTTTGATCGATTACATACCGTTTATCTATAATTTCATTGACTTTATAATGTTTTCACAAAGTTATTTAAATTTTGAAGTAAGCGTTGAAAACGTTGAAAAACTAGTCCAAACAGCTTGCTTTTGCACGTAAATCACTATGTATTGTAAACCTTTGTAAAACATAAAATTTGTAATGTACCTGTGTCAAAACTTTTAGAAACTAGTTAAAATCAATATGTTTTGATCGATTACATAACGTTTATCTATAATTTCATTGACTTTATAATGTTTTCACAAAGTTATTTAAATTTTGAAGTAAGCGTTGAAAACGTTGAAAAACTAGTCCAAACAGCTTGTTTTTTGCACGTAAATCACTATGTATTGTAAACCTTTGTAAAACATAAAATTTGTAATGTACCTGTGTCAAAACTTTAGAAACTAGTTAAAATCAATATGTTTTGATCGATTACATACCGTTTATCTATAATTTCATTGACTTTATAATGTTTTCACAAAGTTATTTAAATTTTGAAGTAAGCGTTGAAAACGTTGAAAACTAGTCCAAACAGCTTGCTTTTGCACGTAAATCACTATGTATTGTAAACCTTTGTAAAACATAAAATTTGTAATGTACCTGTGTCAAAACTTTAGAAACTAGTTAAAATCAATATGTTTTGATCGATTACATACCGTTTATCTATAATTTCATTGACTTTATAATGTTTTCACAAAAGTTATTTAAATTTTGAAGTAAGCGTTGAAAACGTTGAAAAACTAGTCAAACAGCTTGCTTTTGCACGTAAATCACTATGTATTGTAAACCTTTGTAAAACATAAAATTTGTAATGTACCTGTGTCAAAACTTTAGAAACTAGTTAAAATCAATATGTTTTGATCGATTACATAACGTTTATCTATAATTTCATTGACTTTATAATGTTTTCACAAAGTTATTTAAATTTTGAAGTAAGCGTTGAAAACGTTGAAAAACTAGTCCAAACAGCTTGCTTTTTTTGCACGTAAATCACTATGTATTGTAAACCTTTGTAAAACATAAAATTTGTAATGTACCTGTGTCAAAAACTTTAGAAACTAGTTAAAATCAATATGTTTTGATCGATTACATACCGTTTATCTATAATTTCATTGACTTTATAATGTTTTCACAAAGTTATTTAAATTTTGAAGTAAGCGTTGAAAACGTTGAAAAACTAGTCCAAACAGCTTGCTTTTGCACGTAAATCACTATGTATTGTAAACCTTTGTAAAACATAAAATTTGTAATGTACCTGTGTGTCAAAACTTTAGAAACTAGTTAAAATCAATATGTTTTGATCGATTACATACCGTTTATCTATAATTTCATTGACTTTATAATGTTTTCACAAAGTTATTTAAATTTTGAAGTAAGCGTTGAAAACGTTGAAAAACTAGTCCAAACAGCTTGCTTTTGCACGTAAATCACTATGTATTGTAAACCTTTGTAAAACATAAAATTTGTAATGTACCTGTGTCAAAACTTTAGAAACTAGTTAAAATCAATATGTTTTGATCGATTACATACCGTTTATCTATAATTTCATTGACTTTATAATGTTTTCACAAAGTTATTTAAATTTTGAAGTAAGCGTTGAAAACGTTGAAAAACTAGTCCAAACAGCTTGCTTTTTTGCACGTAAATCACTATGTATTGTAAACCTTTGTAAAAAACATAAAATTTGTAATGTACCTGTGTCAAAACTTTAGAAACTAGTTAAAATCAATATGTTTTGATCGATTACATACCGTTTATCTATAATTTCATTGACTTTATAATGTTTTCACAAAGTTATTTAAATTTTGAAGTAAGCGTTGAAAACGTTGAAAAACTAGTCCAAACAGCTTGCTTTTGCACGTAAATCACTATGTATTGTAAACCTTTGTAAAACATAAAATTTGTAATGTACCTGTGTCAAAACATTAGAAACTAGTTAAAATCAATATGTTTTGATCGATTACATACTGTTTATCTATAATTTCATTGACTTTATAATGTTATAAGTTATTTAAATTTTGAAGTAAGCGTTGAAAACGTTGAAAAAGTAGTCCAAACAGCTTGCTTTTGCACGTAAATCACTATGTATTGTAAACCTTTGTAAAACATAAAATTTGTAATGTACCTGTGTCAAAACTTTAGAAACTAGTTAAAATCAATATGTTTTGATCGATTACATACCGTTTATCTATAATTTCATTGACTTTATAATGTTTTCACAAAGTTATTTAAATTTTGAAGTAAGCGTTGAAAACGTTGAAAAACTAGTCCAAACAGCTTGCTTTTGCACGTAAATCACTATGTATTGTAAACCTTTGTAAAACATAAAATTTGTAATGTACCTGTGTCAAAACATTTAGAAACTAGTTAAAATCAATATGTTTTGATCGATTACATACCGTTTATCTATAATTTCATTGACTTTATAATGTTTTCACAAAGTTATTTAAATTTTGAAGTAAGCGTTGAAAACGTTGAAAAACTAGTCCAAACAGCTTGCTTTTTGCACGTAAATCACTATGTATTGTAAACCTTTGTAAAACATAAAATTTGTAATGTACCTGTGTCAAAACTTTAGAAACTAGTTAAAATCAATATGTTTTGATCGATTACATACCGTTTATCTATAATTTCATTGACTTTATAATGTTTTCACAAAGTTATTTAAATTTTGAAGTAAGCGTTGAAAACGTTGAAAAACTAGTCCAAACAGCTTGCTTTTGCACGTAAATCACTATGTATTGTAAACCTTTGTAAAACATAAAATTTGTAATGTACCTGTGTCAAAACTTTAGAAACTAGTTAAAATCAATATGTTTTGATCGATTACATACCGTTTATCTATAATTTCATTGACTTTATAATGTTTTCACAAAGTTATTTAAATTTTGAAGTAAGCGTTGAAAACGTTGAAAAAACTAGTCCAAACAGCTTGCTTTTGCACGTAAATCACTATGTATTGTAAACCTTTGTAAAACATAAAATTTGTAATGTACCTGTGTCAAAACTTTAGAAACTAGTTAAAATCAATATGTTTTGATCGATTACATACCGTTTATCTATAATTTCATTGACTTTATAATGTTTTCACAAAGTTATTTAAATTTTGAAGTAAGCGTTGAAAACGTTGAAAAACTAGTCCAAACAGCTTGCTTTTTGCACGTAAATCACTATGTATTGTAAACCTTTGTAAAACATAAAATTTGTAATGTACCTGTGTCAAAACTTTAGAAACTAGTTAAAATCAATATGTTTTGATCGATTACATACCGTTTATCTATAATTTCATTGACTTTATAATGTTTTCACAAAGTTATTTAAATTTTGAAGTAAGCGTTGAAAACGTTGAAAAACTAGTCCAAACAGCTTGCTTTTTGCACGTAAATCACTATGTATTGTAAACCTTTGTAAAACATAAAATTTGTAATGTACCTGTGTCAAAACTTTAGAAACTAGTTAAAATCAATATGTTTTGATCGATTACATACCGTTTATCTATAATTTCATTGACTTTATAATGTTTTCACAAAGTTATTTAAATTTTGAAGTAAGCGTTGAAAACGTTGAAAAACTAGTCCAAACAGCTTGCTTTTTGCACGTAAATCACTATGTATTGTAAACCTTTGTAAAACATAAAATTTGTAATGTACCTGTGTGAAAACTTTAGAAACTAGTTAAAATCAATATGTTTTGATCGATTACATACCGTTTATCTATAATTTCATTGACTTTATAATGTTTTCACAAAGTTATTTAAATTTTGAAGTAAGCGTTGAAAACGTTGAAAAACTAGTCCAAACAGCTTGCTTTTGCACGTAAATCACTATGTATTGTAAACCTTTGTAAAACATAAAATTTGTAATGTACCTGTGTGAAAACTTTAGAAACTAGTTAAAATCAATATGTTTTGATCGATTCCATACCGTTTATCTATAATTTCATTGACTTTATAATGTTTTCACAAAGTTATTTAAATTTTGAAGTAAGCGTTGAAAACGTTGAAAACTAGTCCAAACAGCTTGCTTTTGCACGTAAATCACTATGTATTGTAAACCTTTGTAAAACATAAAATTTGTAATGTACCTGTGTCAAAACTTTAGAAACTAGTTAAAATCAATATGTTTTGATCGATTACATACCGTTTATCTATAATTTCATTGACTTTATAATGTTTTCACAAAGTTATTTAAATTTTGAAGTAAGCGTGGAAAACGTTGAAAAACTAGTCCAAACAGCTTGCTTTTGCACGTAAATCACTATGTATTGTAAACCTTTGTAAAACATAAAATTTGTAATGTACCTGTGTCAAAACTTTAGAAACTAGTTAAAATCAATATGTTTTGATCGATTACATACCGTTTATCTATAATTTCATTGACTTTATAATGTTTTCACAAAGTTATTTAAATTTTGAAGTAAGCGTTGAAAACGTTGAAAAACTAGTCCAAACAGCTTGTTTTTTTGCACGTAAATCACTATGTATTGTAAACCTTTGTAAAACATAAAATTTGTAATGTACCTGTGTCAAAACTTTAGAAACTAGTTAAAATCAATATGTTTTGATCGATTACATACCGTTTATCTATAATTTCATTGACTTTATAATGTTTTCACAAAGTTATTTAACTTTTGAAGTAAGCGTTGAAAACGTTGAAAAACAAGTCCAAACAGCTTGCTTTTGCACGTAAATCACTATGTATTGTAAACCTTTGTAAAACATAAAATTTGTAATGTACCTGTGTCAAAACTTTAGAAACTAGTTAAAATCAATATGTTTTGATCGATTACATACCGTTTATCTATAATTTCATTGACTTTATAATGTTTTCACAAAGTTATTTAAATTTTGAAGTAAGCGTTGAAAACGTTGAAAAACTAGTCCAAACAGCTTGCTTTTGCACGTAAATCACTATGTATTGTAAACCTTTGTAAAACATAAAATTTGTAATGTACCTGTGTCAAAACTTTAGAAACTAGTTAAAATCAATATGTTTTGATCGATTACATACCGTTTATCTATAATTTCATTGACTTTATAATGTTTTCACAAAGTTATTTAAATTTTGAAGTAAGCGTTGAAAACGTTGAAAAACTAGTTCAAACAGCTTGCTTTTGCACGTAAATCACTATGTATTGTAAACCTTTTAAAACATAAAAATTTGTAATGTACCTGTGTCAAAACTTTAGAAACTAGTTAAAATCAATATGTTTTGATCGATTACATACCGTTTATCTATAATTTCATTGACTTTATAATGTTTTCACAAAGTTATTTAAATTTTGAAGTAAGCGTTGAAAACGTTGAAAAACTAGTTCAAACAGCTTGCTTTTGCACGTAAATCACTATGTATTGTAAACCTTTGTAAAACATAAAATTTGTAATGTACCTGTGTGAAAACTTTAGAAACTAGTTAAAATCAATATGTTTTGATCGATTACATACCGTTATAATTTCATTGACTTTATAATGTTTTCACAAAAGTTATTTAAATTTTGAAGTAAGCGTTGAAAACGTTGACGTAAATCACTATGTTTTCTAAAACGCATTTTTTAAACGCGCAGATAGCTGTGTGAAATAAAAACAAAGAATCGAATCAAGCAATTCTATTGTTTAGATCGATTAAATACCGTTTGCGCCAAAAATCTTGAAATGACTTTATAAGGTTTTCAGTTATTTAAATTTTGAGCGACTGCAGGTTCAACTCTCTGTCTCCGTTTAAAACCTGAAGGAGGCTACGCCGAAGGGCGAAGCCCGGGACGGAAATCCGGCCCTGAACCCGTTTAAAAAAGGCCTTGCTGAGCCTAATGGCAAGAAATGACACCCTCGTGGGTGGGTGACTGAATATCTCAGTCTAGCGAACTCGCCGATCGATTGCCTAATTAATCCACGACATTCAAAAACAGAATTTTACCGCGCATTTTTGACGAACTTCAACTGACTCACCTGAAACACTCAACGAACAACTATCGAAACTTTGAACAATATTTCTTATGCACATTGATTTATTCATTACTAAAAATAAGAAATACGAATCACGAAAACAAACACAGACACGTTCAAAGGTAGACTACTTTAGCAAACTTTACCAAAAAACTCTTATTATATATTTCAACACAAACACAAAATAACAAACATAACGACACAGAGACATCCAACATTTCAGCAACATATACAATTAACGCACGCAACAATACAAATATTAACCTTGTTTGTAAATATGTAATTGTATATAAATGTTTTATTTGTTTCGATCTATAAATGTCTCGTTTTTACTTTGTTTGAAATCTCATGTTTGTTATATATTTGTTTGGGACAAGGTTTAGACACACAACCGATCCGAACAAAATCCTTCTGATTAATTAAATGAACCAAAAGTCCCAACAAAATTTGGTGACCTTCCGACGTGAGTGAACATGCAACAAGAGTGACGAACTTGTTGACGTACTTCAGACCAACAAAATTGGTAACCTCGACGTTTCAAGCAAACAACACCAACAAAATTGATAAACAGACGTGCGTAACAAAGATTGGTAACCCCGGTAACGGATAAAGTATTTCAACACTACAGATGGCAGAACCAACAACCGTATCAGAAACAGCCATCAAACTCGAGATGCCCGCCTTCAATGCAAATGTGCAAACGTGGTTCCTTCAGCTTGATGCGATATTCCAAGCTAGGCGCATAACTTCTCAGCAGTCAAAATTTGCAGCAGTCGTGGAGAAGCTACCGGCAGAAATAGCAGCCGAAGTAGCTGATATACTAACTTCAGTCCCAGTTGAAAAACCATACGAAATCCTAAAAAGAAGCGATATTGCATAGATCAGGTTTTTCGGAGGAGAAAAGAATACGTGAACTCCTGTCCAATGTCACAACCGAAGATGCCAAACCTTCACAGTTACTTCGAAGGATGCAGCAGTTATTAGGCGAAAATGACATATCGACCACAGTATTCAAACAAATGTGGCTGGACAAGCTACCGCCAGAGGTTGTACGAATTCTAGCCGCATTAGCAGAAGATGTGAACATCCAGAAACTAGCGATAATTGCAGACAAAATAACAGACACAGCGCCAATTAAACACATATCCGCAACGAACACACGAGATGGCCTCATGCCAGACATAGACCGGCAAATTCAAAAGTTATCAACAGAGTTGCAAGATATATCTATACAGCTGCGCGAACTACAAAATGCTCATCTAAGCCGACATGATAATCAATATACCAAGCGAAATAAACAACGCTGGAGATCAAATTCTCGACACAGATACAAACGACAACGAAACGAATACCAAAATGAAAAATGTTGGTATCATGAAACTTTTGGCGCGCAAGCTAACAAGTGCAGACAACCATGTGCGTATAAGAAATCACCAACCGCCAAACAGCAGGGAAACGGACATCCTGGCACCCAGTAGAGACGTTGGATGCCAGGCAACTCAAGACTAACCGTCTCTTCTATATTTACGATAAATCCAGCGGATTAAACTTTTTGGTAGACACCGGTGCCCAAATCAGTGTTATACCACAGACGAAGTGCAGCAAACAACTTCTAATAAAAACACAACATTAAAACTACAAGCCGCGAATGGCACGCCTATTGCTACTTATGGTGAAAAGACCCTGACTTTAGACATAGGTCTAAGGAGAGATCTAACGTGGACATTCATAATTGCTGATGTTTCGATGCCCATACTAGGAGCGGACTTCCTAACACATTATGCATTGTCAGTAGAACTAGCATCCCAAACACTAACTGACACCAATACAAATATAAAACGCTGCGGTTTCATCTCTAAACATTCAACGATTGGACTGACGAATATTATACCAATAGCTAATGGCTACGGTGAGATAATACGTCAGTATCAGACACTGTTAACACCGTCGTCACGAAATGAACCCGTTAGACATCATGCTAAACACAGCATTAAAACAACTGGTTCCCCAGTTTATTCCCAACCACGTAGGCTTCATCCCGCCAAATTGAAAATCGCAAGAGATGAGTTCGACAATATGCTCAGACTGGGAATAATACGCCCTTCAAAAAGCCCTTATGCCAGCCCTCTACACATGGTTACAAAAGCAGATTCAGTCAGTTGGCGTCCATGCGGAGATTATAGGTTGTTGAACGCCCAGACCATTCCGGACAAATATCCTATCCCGCACATAAAAGATTTTGCGCTATCATTAGAAGGTGCTACAGTCTTCACTAAACTAGACCTCAAAAAGGCTTACTATCAGATACCAATCGAGGAAGACGACATACAAAAGACTGCGATCACCACTCCATTCGGACTATTTGAATTCACAAGAATGCCCTTTGGTTTACGAAACGCCGCACAGTCATTCCAAAGATTAATAGACGAGGTGTTACGTGGTATGCCGTACACATACGCGTATATTGACGATGTTTTAATTGCAAGTAAATCACATGTTGAACACAAGGAACATTTGCATGCAGTTCTAAAACGTTTACAACATTATGGTTTAAAATTAAACATTGACAAATGTATATTTGCGGTACCACAGCTAACCTTTCTTGGACATGTAATAGACCAACAAGGATTGTCTCCCTTGGATCACAAGATCAAAGCAATAACAAATTATCCCACACCTTCCACAATGAAGCAATTACGGAGATTCTTAGGAATGATAAACTACTACCGACAATTCATACCGAACTGTGCAACTATAATATTGCCATTAACAGACATGCTATCGCAACGAAAGAAAAAGAACTCGCAAATCGTACTATCGAAAGACGAATTAAAATCTTTTAACGATGCAAAAGACGCGTTGCAAAAATGTACAAAATTGTCGTATATTAATCCATCCGAAAATTCCAAACTAACACTCACGACAGATGCATCGGCTGACACAATTGGAGCAGTACTACACCAGATTACTAACAATGTAGAGAAACCACTATCATTTTTCTCGATAAAGTTAAACACTACCCAGAGGAAATATAGTACGTTCTCAAGAGAATTATTGGCAGTATACCTAGCAATACGACATTTTAGACACATTCTAGAAGGAAGAAATTTCGTAGTCTTCACCGACCATAAACCACTTACATATGCATTACATGCAAAGGCTGACAAATTAAATCCACGAGACCTAAGACATTTAGATTACATCAGCCAGTACACAGCAGATATCCGATACGTAAAAGGTCAGAATAACACAGTAGCGGACGCATTGTCCAGAACTACGCTCAACGCACTACAATCACAACCACTAAACTTTGACACTCTCGCTGAGGAACAAGCAAACGACAACGAATTACCGTCTGTACAAAAAAGATACCTCACTTCAAATTGAAAAAAGACCTTTACCCTTTACTAATGAACTCGTGTATTGTGACGTTTCCACAGGTAATCCTCGACCGTACTTACCTTTGTCACGAAGAAAATCAATTTTCGATCATTTCCATTCGCCAGCTCACCCTGGAGCGAAGGCTACGCTGCGGACCATAGCTGACAGATACGTCTGGCCCGGTATGTCTTCGGACGTGAAACAGTGGTCTCGCACGTGCCAACGTTGCCAGGCAACGAAAATACACCGACATACCAAAGCACCATCGTCGACCTTCGCGACACCAGATGGACGATTTACGCACATACACGCAGACTTAGTCGGTCCACTCGAAAAAATTAATGGACACGAGTACATTCTAACGATCATTGACCGCTTTACGCGATGGCCAGTTGCGATACCACTAACATCAATAACGGCAGAAACAGTGGCTAACGCAATTTTCAACAACTGGATTTCTATATTTGGATGCCCTGCAGTTATTACAACTGACAGAGGTCCCCAATTTCAATCAACGCTATTCAACGAATTTGTCAACATTTTAGGCATAAAACACATCTCTACCACCGCATACCACCCATGCAGCAACGGAATAGTGGGGAGATTCCATAGACAGCTCAAGTACGCATTAACAGCGTCTACCAGTGCTCGTACGTGGGTAGATAAGCTACCATTTGTGATGCTTGCGCTGCGAAATACAATAAAACTGGATCTCAAATGCACCAGTGCAGAATTAGTTTTTGGGAAAGCAACAACGCTGCCTGGACAGATATTTCACAACGAGACGACATCTACACCAACGAATTACTTTGTGGCAGACCTAAAAAAGAAGATGATGGACGTTATATATACACCCACGAGAGCGTATAAAAACCTTTCTACGTGCCAGCAGATCTACATTCAGCAGAATATGTTTTCCTGAGGCGCGACACTGTACGGAAACCATTAACGCCCAACTACACAGGTCCACACCTGGTAATATCTAAAACACCCAAATTCTTCATAATTGATATCGCCGGTAAACAGAACACCGTCAGTATAGACCGTCTCAAACCAGCATATCTGCAATCCGACGACACAGATCGAACAATAACAAAACCGACGACAACAGAACAAACAGAAACGCAAACAACTACTGATACGACCGAATCAACACAGTCTACCCGTACAAAATCAGGAAGGAATGTTCACTGGCCAACCAAGTACCGAACCTACATTACATATTAATGCTCATTCACCAAGGCATTAATCTGGGGGGAGGTATTGTGGACTCTTCTAATTTTCTAACCTTCTCCAACCTTAAAAAAAGCATAATCCATATTATACGCCTACGCGCAGATAACGCTCAACCAATAAAAATGCAAAGAATCGAATCAAGCAATTCTATTGGTAGATCGCCTCCCAAAGCAAGAATTGCGCCAAAATATCTTGAGCCACTTTTTCGAAAACCCAAAAGGTTATAAAAAGGAGAAAAGACAACCCCAGTCAGTCAGTCCAGCTCACTTTTTGAGCGACTGCACGGTTCAACTCTCTGTCTCCGGACGGAGGAACCCGAAGGAGGCTACGCCGAAGGGCGAAGTCTCCTTCGGGGAGGTTAACTCGGCCCTGAACCCGTTTATACGGGTTCAAATGGAGCTTTTTTGGCTGAGCCTAATGGCTCGGGAATGCCCACATTAAAAAAGGCCTTTGCCGCATGACACCCTCGTGGGTGGGTGACTGAATATCTCAGTCCAGCTCACTTTTTGAGCGACTGCACGGTTCAACTCTCTGTCTCCGGACGGAGGAAAAAGGCTACGCCGAAGGGCGAAGTCTCCTTCGGGGAGGTTAAACCGGCCCCTGAACCCGTTTATACGGGTTCAAATGGGCTATTTTTTGCTGAGCCTAATGGCTCTCTCAAATAGACTATTTTTTTAAAAAAGGCCTTTGCCGCATAAAACACCCTCGTGGGTGGGTGACTGAATATCTCAGTCTAGCGAACTCGCCGATCGATTGCCTAATTAATCCACGACATTCAAAAACAGAATTTTACCGCGCATTTTTGACGAACTTCAACTGACTCACCTGAAACACTCAACGAACAACTATCGAAACTTTGAACAATATTTCTTATGCACATTGATTTATTCATTACTAAAAATAAGAAATACGAATCACGAAAAACAAACACAGACACGTTCAAAGGTAGACTACTTTAGCAAACTTTACCAAAAAACTCTTATTATATATTTCAACACAAACACAAAATAACAAACATAACGACACAGAGACATCCAACATTTCAGCAACATATACAATTAACGCACGCAACAATACAAATATTAACCTTGTTTGTAAATATGTAATTGTATATAAATGTTTTATTTGTTTCGATCTATAAATGTCTCGTTTTTACTTTGTTTGAAATCTCATGTTTGTTATATATTTGTTTGGGACAAGGTTTAGACACACAACCGATCCGAACAAAATCCTTCTGATTAATTAAATGAACCAAAAATTCACTATGTATTGTAAACCTTTGTAAAAATAAAATTTGGAAAATAAAAACCTTAGAAACTAGTTGAAATCAATATGTTTTGATCGATTACATACCGTTTATCTATAATTTCATTGACTTTATAATGTTTTTCAAAGTTATTTAAATTTTGAACTAAGCGTTGAAAACGTTGAAAAACTAGTCCAAACAGCTTGCTTTTGGAACGTAAATCACTATGTATTGTAAACCTTTGTAAAACATAAAATTTGTAATTAAACTGTGTCAAAACTTTTAGAAACTAGTTGAAATCAATATGTTTTGATCGATTACATACCGTTTATCTATAATTTCATTGACTTTATAATGTTTTCACAAAGTTATTTAAATTTTGAAGTAAGCGTTGAAAACGTTGAAAAACTAGTCCAAACAGCTTGCTTTTGCACGTAAATCACTATGTATTGTAAACCTTTGTAAAACATAAAATTTGTAATGCACGTAAACCTGTGTCAAAACTTTAGAAACTAGTTAAAATCAATATGTTTTGATCGATTACATACCGTTTATTATAATTTCATTGACTTTATAATGTTTTCACAAAGTTATTTAAATTTTGAAGTAAGCGTTGAAAACGTTGAAAAACTAGTCCAAACAGCTTGCTTTTGCACGTAAATCACTATGTATTGTAAACCTTTGTAAAACATAAAATTTGTAATGTACCTGTGTCAAAACTTTAGAAACTAGTTAAAATCAATATGTTTTGATCGATTACATACCGTTTATCTATAATTTCATTGACTTTATAATGTTTTCACAAAGTTATTTAAATTTTGAAGTAAGCGTTGAAAACGTTGAAAAACTAGTCCAAACAGCTTGCTTTTTGCTCGTAAATCACTATTTATTGTAAATTGTAAAACATAAAATTTGTAAACCTTGTCAAAACTTTAAAACTAGTTAAAAAAATGTTTTTGATTACATACCGTTTATCTATAATTTCATTGACTTTATAATGTCAAAAACTTTGAAAACGTTGAAAAACTAGTCCAAAAATCAATAAACCTTTGTTTTGATCGAAAATTAGAAACTCGTTAAAATCTATGTTTTTCGATTGACTTTATAATGTTTTTGACTTTATAATGTTTTCACAAAGTTATTTCACTTTTGAAGTAAGCGTTGAAAACGTTGAAAACTAGTCCAAACAGCTTGCTTTTGCACGTAAATCACTATGTATTGTAAACCTTTGTAAAACATAAAATTTGTAATGTACCTGTGTCAAAACTTTAGAAACTAGTTAAAATCAATATGTTTTGATCGATTACATACCGTTTATCTATAATTTCATTGACTTTATAATGTTTTCACAAAGTTATTTAAATTTTGAAGTAAGCGTTGAAAACGTTGAAAAACTAGTCCAAACAGCTTGTTTTTTGCACGTAAATCACTATGTATTGTAAACCTTTGTAAAACATAAAATTTGTAATGTACCTGTGTCAAAACTTTAGAAACTAGTTAAAATCAATATGTTTTTGATCGATTACATAATTTCGTTTATCTATAATTTCATTGACTTTATAATGTTTTTCACAAAGTTATTTAAATTTTGAAGTAAGCGTTGAAAACGTTGAAAAACTAGTCCAAACAGCTTGCTTTTTGCACGTAAATCACTATGAAAAACTAGTATTGTAAAACCTTTGTAAAACATAAAATTTGTAATGTACCTGTGTCAAAACTTTAGAAACTAGTTAAAATCAATATGTTTTGATCGATTACATACCGTTTATCTATAATTTCATTGACTTTATAATGTTTTCACAAAGTTATTTAAATTTTGAAGTAAGCGTTGAAAACGTTGAAAAACTAGTCCAAACAGCTTGCTTTTGCACGTAAATCACTATGTATTGTAAACCTTTGTAAAACATAAAATTTGTAATGTACCTGTGTCAAAACTTTAGAAACTAGTTAAAATCAATATGTTTTGATCGATTACATACCGTTTATCTATAATTTCATTGACTTTATAATGTTTTCACAAAGTTATTTAAATTTTGAAGTAAGCGTTGAAAACGTTGAAAAACTAGTCCAAACAGCTTGCTTTTGCACGTAAATCACTATGTATTGTAAACCTTTGTAAAACATAAAATTTGTAATGTACCTGTGTGAAAACGTTAGAAACTAGTTAAAATCAATATGTTTTGATCGATTACATACCGTTTATCTATAATTTCATTGACTTTATAATGTTTTCACAAAGTTATTTAAACTTTGAAGTAAGCGTTGAAAACGTTGAAAAACTAGTCCAAACAGCTTGTTTTTGCACGTAAATCACTATGTATTGTAAACCTTTGTAAAACATAAAATTTGTAATGTACCTGTGTGAAAACTTTAGAAACTAGTTAAAATCAATATGTTTTGATCGATTACATACCGTTTATCTATAATTTCATTGACTTTATAATGTTTTCACAAAGTTATTTAAATTTTGATGTAAGCGTTGAAAACGTTGAAAAACTAGTCCAAACAGCTTGTTTTTGCACGTAAATCACTATGTATTGTAAACCTTTGTAAAACATAAAATTTGTAATGTACCTGTGTCAAAACTTTAGAAACTAGTTAAAATCAATATGTTTTGATCGATTACATATCGTTTATCTATAATTTCATTGACTTTATAATGTTTTCACAAAGTTATTTAAATTTTGAAGTAAGCGTTGAAAACGTTGAAAAACTAGTCCAAACAGCTTGCTTTTGCACGTAAATCACTATGTATTGTAAACCTTTTGTAAAACATAAAATTTGTAAAAATATACCTGTGTCAAAACTTTAGAAACTAGTTAAAATCAATATGTTTTGATCGATTACATACCGTTTATCTATAATTTCATTGACTTTATAATGTTTTCACAAAGTTATTTAAATTTTGAAGTAAGCGTTGAAAACGTTGAAAAACTAGTCCAAACAGCTTGCTTTTGCACGTAAATCGCTATGTATTGTAAACCTTTGTAAAACATAAAATTTGTAATGTACCTGTATCAAAACGTTAGAAACTAGTTAAAATCAATATGTTTTGATCGATTACATACCGTTTATCTATAATTTCATTGACTTTATAATGTTTTCACAAAGTTATTTAAACTTTGAAGTAAGTGTTGGAAACGTTGAAAAACTAGTAATATTTATTCTGCAAATGAAACAGAAAATGGCACAAAAGGCCGAAATAGGGGAATGGGGAGAGGACGGTCTTCTTCTGTCTTAGTTTTAACTTAGCTAGCCGCAAACACTGACCCAATCGTACGGATAATATTCCTTACACCAAAACATCGCATTTATACGTACCTTTCAAACTACAAACACCATAATACCTCGTCTTCTCTATGAAAAAACTAACTAAACCCCATATATACAATACAAAGTCTGTGAGGGGAGGGAAATATAACAATTATTCTAAAAATTAACCCCAATGTTTATTTACAATATGAGCATAATCTATTTACATGAAACTAAGGAAAATATTATTAGTAATAAAACCCCCCACAATCACCTAATGTGGCAATAATCCCATTTCTCTGGCCGAAATCAATGCGGGACTCTAATAGAATAAATCATTCATCCATCCCATGTACTCACACTAACACGCACTCATTCAAACACAACAACAAATACGAAAACACTCACGCGAAACGAAAGGCGTCCCGCATCCACCGGAGAACTGATATCACTGACCACCTAAAGAGGGAGGGGATGGGAAATTAAACTTAAAGAAAATAGGGACAAAAATAAAAGGGACCAATGAGCATACATACCCTAGCTAAGTTAACTAGTTAAAAGAAAAAGTAACTAAAACGTCAACAAACGAACCTAATCTAACCTAGTTTCTGGATGGGTTGCCCTAGTTCAACCCAGGAAAGCAATATCCTAATGCCTAACCGGCATCAAAATGCCACCAAGGTCAGCCCTTTCACGACACAAACGCGCAAAGATGCACCCACCTTTTGCTGAATTCTGATGAAGGGGCCGCCGCCTTTCCGTCCTAATCTTGACTTTAAGCTGATGCTTAAAGTACAAGATCAGTTGGGAAGAGGTAAACTTCTCACCTCCATAGAATCCCTTCTGTCGCGTCGTCCAAATCACGACTCTCATAACTCTAGCAAGCAGTGGAACACATATTGTTCAGCCTTCGTCATCGGCGGTGCCACATTGCTACAAACGGAAGAGGATTGAAGGACAAACGGCTTTCCACGCAGCATGCGAACCATGAGGCCTTCAACAAACTTGCACAACGGCACTACCGCCCTGCACTGAAAAAAAAAAGGCGTGACACAGGGTCTCGACCTCTCCACTACAGCGACGGCAGTTTGGAGAATTTTCCAAGCTAGCTGAACAAAGTCTTTTGGCGACCCAGAGGGCCCCCACGAATCATCAGCCAGGTGAGTGATGCCTCATCGTTAGTGAGACATTTCAACCCGGGCGCCCAAAGGCCATATTGAGCGAGCCTGCTGCCTCGTAAGACCGAGACTGTCAATCAGATT
>CAHIKZ030004826.1:0-7500 GCA_903632075.3 Acanthosepion pharaonis
AATAATTAGAATTATAATAGTAGTAATCAGGACGATAATGATAACGATAAAGTCCAACTTATTTCAATATATTGCTGGTCCCTAAAATATAGGTGTTAACTAGTGTGAAAACCTGCTCCATTGTGACATTGTTTTCTTCCTTCAAATAGATTACGAAACTGATATTTTCAGTTTTTATGTCCTGTTTTCAAAATGTAATGTTTGTAAAATGTAATAAAATAAAGGCTATGATAAATAAATTTTCCATTTTGGGAGTTGGAGACTAAAGACTGCGTGGATAAAATTCCGCTATAACACATTTTCGTTAGATAAGAAAATATGTCACACGAATGTCGAGACAACTGGAATTATTTAAGAGATCATATCATGTGCAATCTCGGTTAAGCTGTCCGAACAAAGACATCGCGCATAAATGTTATGTAAACGCGATTTGCCGATTACTTATACTATCTTCACATGGACGATGGATTAAGATATTTAATGATAAACCGGTAAATATCTGTTTTGTAGATATTACAGAAACCGATAAATATCTGTTTTGTAGATATTACAGAACTTCCTGAAAAATAACTTTTCAGTTCTATCCAACAGATCAACCCCAGTCGGGTCATTGTGAACTTTACGATGATTTCATTGACTGCATAATATGTGCTTTGCCAGGGATACATACAGTTTTAAATTCAGAGTTTTCTTTCCTTATCCTAGACTAGTTGCTGACCACGACTAGAGAGTCTTGCTTGTTCTATTTAACCCGTGGTTGGGAGTAGAATAGATGGATTCATACTCTTCACAAAGATATTGGTGACCGTGGTAACGAGTGCCATTTATCCAGGTTTTCCTTCTTCTAAACTAGTTGCCAACCAAGGCTGAAGAGGCCAGTCTACCTTACTATTAGCTGGGGATGAATCCATAGCTTTTCTGTTAGCCCTATATAAAATCATTTTATCAAAGTTGCGTAATAGCTTTTTGTCATTTTGGAAGCGTTGTTTAGTTTGGGCCCAAGACTACAAGAATGAGGCATCCAGTGAACTTTTCACTCGTGTACATGTAGTAACATCTTACCAAAGGATTGTATATAAAAGTTTATAAGTAGAACTGATAGTTTCTACCTTATTACTTGCTGGCTGATTAATTATTTTGTTGAGTTTTAAAAAAATATCAATACTGTTCAATAAAGTCTGAAGACTATCTTTCAGCAAGATATGAACACACTTGTTCTGAGCAGTATTTGGTCCAGGTATATTTATGGTTCATTATTTATAGTCAAGACATTTGAAAATGTAAAATTGAAACAGACGTGTCCCTCCCTCACTCTCCCTATCCCCCTCTCCCCTACCTCCTTCCATCTCCCCTACCTACCTCCATCTCCCCTACCTCCCTCCTTCTCTTAAAGTCGGATAGACTATATACCCAAAATATTTATTAAAAAAAAATAAATTTAAAATTCTCATCTTCCTCTTTTTTTGTTACGCATGTGTAGTGACATCAACGTAAAGATTATTTTAGTCTGATGAAGTTCTAAAAAATGAAACGCATCACACGAAAACTTTTTCCACTTTATCAAAGTTTTTCCATAAAATTATCCTTGATATATAAAATTTATATATCGTTTTCCCATATGTGTGTGTGTGTGTGTGTGTGTGTGTGTGAGTGAGTGAGTGAGTGTGTGTGAGAGAGAGAGAGATGAACTGCAAAACGGAAGGGTTATAGTATTCCAAAACATTATTTCATTTTGTTCAACGTTAAGGGTTATGGCATGTTTTCGTCAAGCAAATAAAAATTTGAAAATGGACAAGTCGTTATTTAACACAGTAGACAGTACAATATTTCTGTATATATATGATTTACTTCTTTAATTTCAAAATTATAAAGTTCATAAAAAAGTAGTGATAATAGTTGGATGTCGTCAGCTCAGCTATATCACTAGATAACTAAATTTACCCAACATCCGACCGTCCCCGAATTCGACACTATCATATCTGACAAATGGTGCGTACGTCGTTATACAACGGGGAGCGTTCATCCGAGCCGACCGAAATGTCAAAAACAACAAGCAGATATTCATAGAGAAATAAGTACTCCACTGACTGACACAGCCTTTCAAGACGTTAAAAACATTGTCCTGTGATTAGACACTTACTCTCCTACTATTTGATTGCCAACAGTAACTACTACTGATCACAATGTTGTTACAACCCGATTCCTAATGTTCCACCATTGCTAGGAACACGTTTCTCATCAGGTTACTTTGTGGGTGAGCGGAGTGATTCTACAAAAGATATATTTTACAGGAAGTACATCTGTTCGGCCTCTCTTATAGGCTCCTCTATCTAGCGCATATTTGTCGTTTCTTCACATTCTAAGCAATGTTTGAATAGACTTTTTTTCTTTGCCAAATGCTTTTATCCACCTGTCCGTTTATTTTTCATTATTATCTTTTCGTTATTATTGTAGGATTACTATATTGGTTTATACACTGAAGTTATACATTTCAGGTCTACATATTTCTCCAGTATTAGGTATGTTGATAATACACTGGTCCTAAGATCTACCTGAAAATAGAAAAATATATTGTTTTATTTTGACAGAAAACTCATCATTTTAAGAGTTGCTCGGATTATAGCTCTCATTCTCTTTGTTGTTTTGTTGCTACCACAAAGTTTTGTTCTATGAATTTTCTTGTGTGTAATGCCACGGATTTTTTAAACCAGGCATATATGAAGCAAACTAGAGACTATTAGATTCTGTTAGCTAAAATAAACGGAAAGAAAAACAAAGGCGACTTCACATCCAAATAATACAGACAATCGATGCAAACACCATAGCATGCTACATATATTTATATCCTTTCCAAGATACGCAAAATATTTTATTAAAAGCTTTGGTAAATGTCATGGCCGAACATATCACTTGCGGAATTTCTTGGTTGATCTGTTAAAATCTATTTCGATCAATACACCAAAGCATATGAAGAACCCTGTCCAATTTGAGGGAATGATTAAGAAGGCGAATATTCTGTCAATACAAATGATGAGCTTGGATGTAGTGAACTTATTCAATAAAATATGATCAAAGAGGATTTGTCTCATTGTGCGAAACAGGAGAATTAATTTCCTTAATGGTGGCATCTGGATTTCGGTGAACGACAAATTGATAATGTTAATGTTTGGGGTTTTTTTTTATATTCAAACATTGCATTTCTGACTAGAACCTGATCGGAAACACAGGAGTCATGTTTCTCCCTTGTATTTACTAACATCTACATTGAATTTTGGGATGAATGGATCTTCGTTGAAACATTCAATCTGGTTTAGATACGAGGACGATACCTTTATACTCAAGCCCTTGTTTGGAAGATGTACAATTTCAGAACTAAATTAGATTATTGCGAAAGAAGCTTAATAATAAACTTCTGTTGCTTTTATTAGGCGTGTTTGTAATATGCAAAGAAGATGGGTTTAACTCTTGTTTATATAGAAAAGGTACACACGCAGAGATATACTTCGACATCGGGCAAAATTTATTAGCATTGATTTCGTTAATAGGAAGAGTGGATGTAAAAGATATCATCCAAAAGAACAACTATACATTCTATACAATATTTCGAGTCGTGATTAGGAGGACAAACTTCAGACAAACCAATAACGTGGTTACAGTAAGGCTACCAAAGGAAGTTACCGAATGAATTTAAAGGATTTCTAAGCATTACTTGTGTGGTTTTCAAAATCACAATCTCCTTAATAAAATTATCTTTGGAAAGAGAAGTAGAGGACAAATGACTGAATAAGATCCCATGTAAATGTGGGGGAAATATAATAAAGAAAGCAGATGACACTAGGAAATTCACACTTAATATAATGATTCCATGTGAAGTAGACAAATCGCATATGCAGGACGTACCTGAAACGTGAAGGGGTTAACAATCACTTTTGGGTAAAGTCTATAATAAGAAAAGAATTGTGAGAAAACTGAAAGAAGCGGAGTACATTAGCCTTAGTGAAGGAATTTATGCCAACTCAGTATTTTCGACACGAGCAAGATTTCTTTGCTTTGGAAATAATTGGAGAATGAAAACTTACAGAAATATGGACTCGCTCGTGATATACGCATTGTGTTTAGGTTTGGCATAATGAGTTAGTCCGATTAATATATTTTTCACTATTTTTTTCTGTTTTGTCACCATTTGTTTTTGCTTTTTTACCGTATGATTAGTCATTCTTTCATTTTTATACAGATTGTACATCCGAGGAAAGCCGTAGAATCGCTCGGTTGAAATGTTATAACAACAAAAATAATAAAAGAATTAATTCATTAGTCTGAAAAATTATTAGGATGGAGAGAAACAACACCGATTTCACCTGAAGGAAACTTTCATTAGAGTTACTCTTATATTAAAATTATCATGTGATAACTTTATTGAATGGATATTAACTGCTAATCATGTCGTGAAAATAAATAGTTATGTCGAAAATCCCATCCTTAACTAATATTTGGCTAAGATTTATAAATATTCACGAGGAAAAAGCTTTTCTTTGTATAGGTCATGTTCACAAAAATCTTAATAGTTTGACCTTATAAACGGTATGAAATGCCAGTACTTTACGAAAGACACAAAGGAACTGAATATGCAAATTTAGTGTTGACGATGTAGTGAATTTAGTAAGTCTTTTATTTTTGCCTCCGACTGACTTTGGAATGGAAATAACACCCTTTAAAGCATCTGGTTTTTCTGTTCGCTCTGCTTCCTTGACTGCCGACCGTCACAGTAACATGGGTGACTTATTCCGAGTAGCATGTGATTTTCTCGTAAATGCGAGTGTATATAGAGTTAGGTTTTTTTTTTATCCCATCCTATAATGACTTATCTCTGACCAGTTTCCCACCAAATTACCAGCTGTGTAATTATTTCACGCTTCTTTATATACAAATTCAACAACTTTATTTTTTCTTGTTTTGTATTTGTTTCTCCATTTTAAGCTTGTCGTGTGCCTGCTTGATATCAACTTCATTTAGTGCAGTAGAAAACCAAGTTAGGCGGAGAAATTAGGGATAGGAAAACTGCGCCAATCTCTCGAGGAGAGGAACACAACTGTTTTGAAAATCAGCATTTTGGTATGTCTCAAATACCGATCACAAACGACGGTTGAAAATTCAAAATTGTTCACGAGGTATGATTAGTAAATTATTTTGTTTCGTCCCTTATTCATAAATGTTTATATTAAGGAAATTAACTAGACTGGACGCTTTTGTGAAGGACGTTTTGTTTATTTTTTTTTCACATTGATAATTACTTCCTTCTTTTCTTTCTTTCTTTACTCCCTCTCTTCTTTCTTCCTTGACTTCTTTCTTCTGTTCTCTTCTGTCCTTCCCTTTTTTCTTTTCTTCCTTCGTTTCTGTCCTTCCTTCTTTTCTATTCTTCCTTCTTTTCTTTTCAACGTGTTCAATTCCTTCTGGCATTTCACTCTTACATAACATAATCTTTCTTCCCTTCTTTCCTTTCTTCCCGTTCTAATAGACGGGCATCTTCGGAAACGTGTGGCCATTATATATATATATATATATATATATATATATATATTTTCAAATAATTGAAAAGAACAGTCAGATTTATAATCCAGAGTTTCTTAGCAATTATTTTTATTTAAAAAATAGTTCTCGATACAAAGTAGAGTATAATATTATAATTATTTTTTAAAAAAAACAACATGTCTCCATCGCCACACAGAAATTACTATATTTTGAAACTGAAGCTCTAATCTTAAAATTTAACTTTAATTTTAACTTTTTTTAAAACTTTATTTTAACTTAAAACTTGGAGCCCGCTTCCATTGTCAAGCGAAGCTAAGAATAATTTACGAAAAAAAAAATGGATGTGCTCTATTTTGAAGTTAATTTTTTGGTGTAAAGAGAATTCCTATTTTTTTATTTATTAAGAAGGTGTTGCGTGTAGAAAGCAAGTGTATCTTTGTGTGGCAAATTTAAAGTCGGTTTAGTTTGGGTGGGGGTTATGATTTCTGTTTAGCTACATTGACTTTCTTTCAAGCTGTCAAGTTATTATCGTCTGGTTTATTTCATCTTATTAAGGTTTATGGTACAATATATTTGGCATTTATTTATTAATTTTCTTTTTAAAACTACATCGAAATTTTCTTAAAGAGGTATTCAAATATGAATAAGTCATATTTTTATACTTATATTTTTATTTATACATATTTAAAATACTATATTTATTTAATTTACTAATAGACATACATTTAATATGGTACTGTAAAATTAATATATTAGAATTTAATTGCGCATATATAAATTATTTAGGATCAAATAATAGATATAGATATGTAAATTATGTTTTATAATTATTTTTAAGGAGTATATCAGACAATGTCTACAAAAACTGCTATTTCATTTCTTTGATTTAATAAGTTTTTATTTTTCAGAAACGCAGTAACCTACAATTTTTCATGTAGGCATAAAGGACATGGATCATCCAAAGATATACAAGTTCTTGTTTTCTTTATTAGTTTCCATTTTACTGTTAGCGTTTTATTTGTTTCTCTTAATTGCCAATAATATTTGGATAGGGATGTTTGGTTACGATACTTAATATTATTGAAGAGAGACAAATGCTGTCTCCATCTTAATTTAAATTCATTTTTTGTACATCCTATATAGATTTTCACAACATTAGGATTCTCAATGGATGAGATAGTGCATTGGTAAACTACAGATTCTGTGCGGCATTCATGTTATTATTCATTATGTTTATTTATAATCCTTTCAATACAGCTGTAACTTAATTCGTGTATTTTTATTAAAAATTTTGCTAAGTTTACTATTTCTAGGAAAATGTTTTTCAATTAAAGCAAGAATTTTTTTGTCCTAACTTGCTATTAACCATTTGGTTGAACGGGGGCGTGTACCAAATGATTTTTCTATTCCTATGTTTTTATTAAGAACGGTAAACTTCCTCGATATAACATTAGATATAATGAATAATATATACCTACTTTATAAAAAAACCTAATCGAGTCAAATCATCCTTCATCTTTGAAAAAAACGTAAGTATAAATTCTGCTAATGAAAAATATGCTATGAACACAGTAATTTTTATAATAAAGCTCTAAAGAATAGTGGCTATAAATACCCTAACATCGCCTCTATAAAAAATGATGAGAAACCAGGGAAAAAATTTGAAAGTACTCGGGAAAATAAGAAAAAATAAAAACGAACTTAGACCATTTTACTGATTATATAAAACATCAATTTTGGAAATTTGGAGAAGTTAATAAAAACTGAATAAACAGAACTTTTCGATATTCAACAAAACATGTTTGAAACATATGTATACAGATGTTGGGCATTTCGACGCGTCGTAATGGTTTACAAGCTCGTTTCGCTAGAACAATTACAACTGAGAAGTAAGTCCTTCACTGGATGCTCCATACTTTTGGCCATGTGTCCCATCTAAGCTACGCTTAGTAAATCGCGATATTCACATAT
>CAHIKZ030004826.1:17500-85000 GCA_903632075.3 Acanthosepion pharaonis
CAAGGAAGGTTCTAAGGCTTACTACAAATCTCTCCAGTTATGGAATCACCGGAAGGGTCTTCTCGATCATAAAATCCTTCCTAACAGAAGTTAGTTACCTCTGGAGCCCTAGAGATAAACGCAGGCACCCCCAAAGGTTACTCCTCGGACCAACCCTCTTTTTGATCTACATGAATGATCTGCCTATGAATATACTCAGATCATTTGTAAACACCTATGCTGATGATATGACTATATACGGGTGCACCTCTGAAACTCTCGATGGCCAGATTGGTGATTGATTTCTCTTCCGATATTGCACAAACCATCCAATGGGGTAAAAACTGGATGGTTACATTCAATGCTTCGTAGATCAAGCTAGTTACATTCCATCATCGCCGATCTGGCCCCGAACTACCATGAATCAGGATGAACGAGGGTCTTCTCGGGGAAGCACCGTGCCTTGAAAAACTGTTGGCCCTCAAACTCACACCTGACCTGAGTGGAACTCGTACATATGCTCCATTGTTAAGGATGCAGGTAAAATGGTTGGCCCTCTGTACCGCCCCAGTAAGTACCTGACTCCTCATGCTATCTTCCAACTTTACAAGAACCAGATCAGGCCAAAAATGAAGTTCTGCTGTCATATTTGGTCGGGTGCTTACCAGACCTAACTCTCCAAACTTGATTTGGTTTAAAAGCGTCTCCAAGCCCTTATGGGTGACGAATTATTCTCCGCCCTTCAACCTCTCTCCGGCAGGTGGGATGTGGCAAGTCTTACGCTGCTCTACCGCTTCTTCTACAGAAAGCGATAGGAAGAATTACATTTACTGGTCCCGCCGAAGCAAACCGTCACATCAAAAACACGCCATGCCACTTACATAGTAGCAAGCCACCCACATTCCCTCTATATTCCAAGTAGATTTCAGTAGGCGAATCACTGCCTTATGGAACGACTCCCAACAGGGTGTTTCCCTGATCACTACAAATTTAACTTCTTCAAAGCTAGGGTTAGCCGTTGTATTCCACTCCTATACACACAAATGGCGTCCAAAGGCAATACTCTACCACTAGTGCCCTCCACTGGGCCTTGTAAAGGGTGAACCTCGCTGTAAAATATTTTTTTTTAAAAATAGGCCCCTAGTCTCTAATTGTGACTAAAAAAAAATGATGGAAAGAAATCATAAGGTTTGGAAAAAGTCTGACGAAATATCAGAACTTTGATTTTACTTAGGCAAAAATTATAGAGAAAATAAATATTTTCATTTATTTGATAAGTAATACATTTATTTATTTAATTTAGTAATTAAATAAGTCACATTTCCTTTCATATAATATTAGCATTAATTGCATTTATTTATAAGGATATACTTGATGTTGAGAATAAAAATCATATTTAATTAATTAATAAAATGTGTAACAGATTAATAAAGTAAACGTTAACTCATATCAATTACTTAATTGAAATATTGGTTCATTATTTAAAATTATAAAATTGAAAATATTATTATTATTATTATTATTATTATTAAGATATTTATTTTTTCTCTCAGATTTTTCCTAGCCTGATTTTAAATATCTTCTTGTCTGTAATTATCAGCTATTTTTAACACAATATCCTATTCACCCAATACAAGACTCAAGAACCACTCAAGTTAGAGGGTTACTGAATGAGATTGTTGTAAGGGCATAAAGGGAGGAGAAAGAGGTGATTATTATGAAGATATCTATGGTAGATATCGGTTGGCTCTAGACTCGAATAGATTAAGATCATAGTGGTCGGGGAAAGCATCCTCTTGAGAGTTTGTTCCACAAAGCGACGGTTCTGTGAAAGAAGTTGAGTGGAACTTGATCCTTACCAAAGAAATATGAAGGGAATGAGAATGATTTGAGTCCTAGCTGTGAAGGTCTGAACTGGTGGAACTAATGGTTGTAGCTCGTCTAAATATTTTTTATTTATTTACAGCGATAGAGTAGCGAGATTTTTTGAACTGCATTATTATTATTATTATAATTTATTTATTTATTTATATGTATTGTTAGTATTTCTTTAATACTAATTTAAGCTGGTTTTAACCCCCATAACTCATACCCTCGTTCTATGAATGTTATTAGACAACGCAGGCCGAAAATAAAAAAAAAAGAAATACCTTTACCGAGATTCGAAAAAAAACATCACATTTTCTTGTTGGCTTGGCTGATTTTACTATATGTCAATATTCATTGGTTTATTTAATATATATATATATATATATATATATATATATGAGACTATAAGCATTTCCTTGGTTCGGCGATAGGTAAATAAAGGTCGTTTGTATGTAGGTG
Organism: Acanthosepion pharaonis; assembly: GCA_903632075.3. NCBI lineage: Eukaryota > Metazoa > Mollusca > Cephalopoda > Sepiida > Sepiidae > Acanthosepion > Acanthosepion pharaonis. The sequence continues at coordinate 19,808 of CAHIKZ030004826.1, forward strand.
TGTATACATTTACTTGATATATAGCCCCATTTGTGGAGGGGGGGTCTTACCCCTCTGCAGGGGGTGCGGTCGACATATTCTAGTCCCCACCGACAAAACAATCTTTTCTCAGGAGACCTGGATTAACAACACAGATGTATTACCAATCAGGCCACGATGACATACATTCATTCATTCACATCTAATCATATTACTCTTTCGTATTTTAACCGACCGCCTGATAATTTTTTTTTATTTATTTACACATACACACTATTATTATTATTATTATTAGTAGTAGTAGTAGTAGTAGTAGTAGTAGTGAATATGGGTTATAGTTAATTAATATCGTCTCGGAATGAGGAATTAAACTGAGTTCGAATTCCAGGATTCAGTTACGCGCAAATACCTCTGGGAAAGGTATAAATCCATCTGTTCCCCCCGCAGCTATGTGTTGAATATCAGGAAAGACCGGCTCTCACAGCCTCATTGTAACCAGTCTACCACAGAAAGAAATGACAACCTCCTGCGGGAAAATCTTCTCCCAAGTCAGTTATGAATCGAAAAAATATCATGTATGGCACTTAACTGACTTAGTAGTTATGTTTTAATTTCTGAAATTAAGCACCTTTATTTTTTTTCGTCTTGTATTTCTTTCTTATTAATTTTGGTCGCTTTTAATAGCATCTCAAAGCATGTCAAACCTGACAGTCTAGAAATATTAGTTGAAAATTTAACAATACTTGACAAGACTTGATCTTTATGGATTTAGAAAATAATGATAATACAACAGTCGTTATTACGGTTTAAAGAGAAAGGACTTTGGTTTTTGTCTGCATTTTGTCAGAGTTGAAAAGACGTTTTGCTACTTAGACCATTATGCTCATCTTGGTTATTGTACATTGTTTTGACTGTTGTACACTTTGACCTTTTCCAAGTGTCTGTCTTCGTACTCGATAACTTTTTTTTCGGTACGATCCCTTTATTCAATCCATTTTTGTCCTCATGGGATATTTCCTATTCACCAGTCATATTTACCTTTTCATCGCTTGTCCGTTTCTTCCACTAAATCAGATTTTGCGATTTTTCAGAGCAATTTGAACTAAGGTCGGAAGCAACAACTGCCTGGGAATAGATTTTTAATTCATTAAGCCATGTGTTTTTTGTTAAGCATACTGTGTTCCCTGGTAATTGGGTGATTATTCTCTGGTTCTGGTAATATTGAAAATTTACATATTCAGGTTCAATAGAAAAAACGGACAAGCTACACGAAGGTGAATAAGACTGGTCAGTATTAGCTGATATGAAATATCCCCTGACGTTGGAAGGCGGAACGAGAACAATCTACCCTTGGGAGTTGACTGGGGTTTAGAATACGTCCACTGTGTTACTTACAGAGGAGTAAGACCACACAAAAATGTACCATCTACAGGTAAATGCTTATGTACTTAAATATAAACGATTAATATTTCTTTCCCCGACCTCAGTAAATAAGATATAAATGACTAGTATTTATTTATACTCGACCTAAGTAAAACTATCTTCCAGCATCTTACTTCCCAGTCAACTTTGACATTGCATTTAATATTTTGAAGATCAATCATCATTTCTCTCTCCTTAATTCCTGTTCTTTTATTGGCCTCGCTCCTTCATAAGTTTTTCCTCAGATTCTTTCACAGTAACCCACTGTGGTTTTATCGTTTTGCTTGGGGTGAAATGATTAAAAAATGTTTATAGATTCAAATACAAATAACTAGTATTTATCTATTCCCAAATCAAGCAATTGCTTATAAATTCGATAATAATAATAATAATAATAATAATAATAATAATAATGAAGATGATTTCGTCATTACACAACCCAAAAATTGTTAATATGTAAAAGCAACCAACTCAAAGAATGAATAAACGGTTCGGATCGAAATTCCAAGAAGGTTTTCATTTACGAAGATAGAAACCTGAAGAAAGGTTGGAAGGTTTGTTGTGGGCCGGTGTATGCGTTGAGATAAACATGTGTGTCTCCTAAAATGCCCACAACAAACATGGCAGACCCGGAATTTGAGTCCACGTAAAGAAATGTAAAGAAAGAACCAATATATAAGTATAAACAAATGATAATGTATTAACGATAAAGGGTTATAAGTGACAAAGATGCATGTGTCAAATGAATGTGAAAACCGTTTGGGTTCAAAGTATGTGTAGTGAGTGAATGTATGTGTGTTTGTGTGTGTGTGTGTGTGTGTGTGTGTGTGTGTGTGTTGGCGGTTAGTTTATGTGTTTCCCAAAAGAGAACGCTTTCTCCGCGAGAGATTTACATGTTGACGTGTAAGCGGAAAAAGTGAGAAGAGAGTGATAAAAAATTAACTCAGGGTATTTATAGTCCGGAAAGTAGCGGTTTCGAAAATTCGGATGAGGTAACCTGACAGGTTCAAAGATTAAAACTTTACGTGTATAACAACCATGATGTGTATGTGGATCCGAATAGCAATATATAAAATGTCTATAATTTCTTCTCGGAATTTCCGTCAAAATTCAGAGGAGATACATATGAACATTATAGGAATTCACTGAGATTTGTTTAGTCCGGCAGAAGGCCATTAACAGAGAGGTATGTCTAATTCATATGCTGCAAACAAGACACCTGAATGTTGTACACATAAATAATATGTCATAAATAATAGACAAATGCAGAAAGAGGAGAGAAAAACATGGTAATAACATTTATGCAATTCAAGGTATCCAACTCAACGAAAATTATGTTAATTGGTTTAATAATTCCCGATTAGAAAACTGCTATTTTTATCTATATTTTAAGAGTAAAGATTTACATCAAGTTTAATGTTACATTATTTCCAAATAAACGTCATTAACTATAGGTAGAGACTTATTTTTAGATAATTTGAAGCATCTGCTCACTTCACGTGTTTATAACCGTCTCAATATGGAAAATTAGACATGATGTGGTATTTTCTGCCAGTGTCTGTCACTCTACTGGTAAGCTTTATATTTATGTTCAGCCGTCCCAGCATAACTTTACTCATACAGACACATATTGATAGAAATATATCATTCATATCGATCAGCAGTACACTGGCCTCGTTAAAGAACTAGGCTAAACTTGGTAAATAAGTATGAAGAGTTTTTACTGCATTAAAATGTTGTTTTTGTAATGAAAGATGAATTGAAGAAAAGATTAGAAAAAATATGGAAGTTCAATCAGACCACTGAATGTAAAACCTTAGCATGCATTAGAATTATCATGCCGTCTACTCGCGAAAATTGTAAAAGATTTTAGTCTTTTCGCAAAACTTGAAGAATAGATAAAAAACTATTTACTAACTTATTGGATATATGAATTAAAAAAAAATGATTATTTTTAAGCATAATCGAAACCACCTTCTGTTTTATAGAACTGGTATTTTGTATTTGATTAAATTTGGCGCAGTTTATTTTTTAAGTTGGAGTCGCGGGAGTAACTGCTGCTGTATAACCTATGAACTAGTTGATAGATGGAATAAACCATGCTGTGTTCAAATATGTTTTTCGCTATATTTTAAGCGTAAAGTAAATAAGATGTATTTTTCAAAAATTCTGTTAATTAATCTTTCATTTTACTAAACCAGGACAGATATTTAAAGAGATTTCTAGACTAAGTTACATTATTTTAATTAAAATGGCGAATCGATGATAAATTGGCCATTTTTTAAATCACAATACTTGTATCTGTCATTATAACATCTATAACAAAAGCTACACCTGAATAGTATTAATAACGATATATATATATATATATATTTCAAATGTTATTATTTGTAGGATAAGCCACAGAGGACGAATGAGTACATTTTCTTTGAGATTTCTCGAATGCGTAGACCGATAAACATAATACCCACTGTTTAAAATGAAAACGAAGTGTCTATTTCAAGTAATTACAGTTGAAGTAATAAAATGTTTAATTAAAAATAAATCCATTAATTCTTTATAAAACACACGCATCGGCACGTATTATATATATATATATATATATATATATATATATATATATATATATATATATATATATTCAAACATATATTGACAAATATAATAGACAAGGAATATCTATTATGTTTGATCATTAGCCATTCTAAAATTCGTATAGTTGCTTTAATTTCTGGCGGAAATAAACAACAAAAATTGTCCAACATTTGGATAATTTTTATTATGCTGTTTCTTGATCTAAGCTTTCGGCTCACATGAGCCATCTTCAGAGTGGTTATATGGACATTTAAACAAAGATATTCACCATCAAAGATTATATTCTGTTATGTTTATATAGAAGATTGCTACGCGACGATAACGGTCGCGAAATAGCAGGCGCAGGTCGTAAATTCATGATATGGTTCTATGACGTCGTACCACGTTCGAGAACGAAATATTAACAGAACCATATCTCTCTCATATATATATGTCATAATATGTTTACATGAGTGACCCGACCGCCAGCTAGAGAAAAAATGGTCTGAAGTACGAGCAAAGATCGCTGCCGTGTGCTACATACGTTTTCCCGATTGTCCTTTATCGATTGTCCGTACTTCTGCTCTGTAAAGACCATAGGAAGCCGCTCGAGCGCTCGCTATCCTCCGTTTTGTGGAGGGGGCGCAAGCATCATGTCGACATAGAAGTCTGTGCACAACGTCCGTGTCATGGGAAACTGGGAATGCCACACCTGGTGAGCCACAAACTTGCCTCGAGTTTGGCCTTCCTACGCCACGCATTGACAGGAGATTAGATTATGGCGGGGATTGTTAGGGACCGCGTTCCCTTACCTTGTCCCCCATCTCGCGGATTGAGCGCCATCGTAAACCGCGGGATCCATCGGATTTCCTTCGCGAGTGTCGGTACGCTTTGACGATCATTTCTCGGTCCAGTCACCTTTCACAGCCTAGGAAGGTCTTCTATCGTTATTTAGCGGAGGTGGTAGCGTAGGATTCTCAACGTGAGAGGCTCGACTTGTCGGAGGAGGAGTTTCGCTCCTTCTGGTCTTGGCACCAGCGGCAGATTACCTCAGTAACCCTGATATTTCGCTTACCTGGCGTTTGGCTCGGAATCGGCTGCCCCCCAATGACAATGACTTCTAAAACGCCTTCTACCATTGTCGCCGAGTCCGGCCCTTATGGGACCATATCGGCTCGTTGACGGCTCGTCTCGTTCCCGAACAGCTCGTGCTCATTGATCGCGCATACGCGTGTAACAATGTGTCGCCCCCGTGTTCTGGGGCGAAACGAATAGTGTTTCTGACGCTGCTGGCCACGGCCCGAATGGTGATTTGGATGATGCGACAGGAGGAAGTCTTGCGAGTCAATCGTCTTTCTCATCAGGATCTGATCCGATTCTTTGAGCATCAGCTCAAAATGAAGATTAGAACTGATAGAAAACGCTTGCATTCGACAGTCTTCAACAAAAGGTGGGTAAAAGAGGCGAGCTTGGTTCGTTTGAACGAGGCTAGCCTTGATTGTCTCTTTTAGGTCAACCCACGTCACATCGAGGTGGTTTCCCGCGGAGCCTTCCTCTTGATTAGGTTAGACAAGCTTTTGTGTACCTAGTTAATGTAAGTGTTGTTCCTGCCCTGTTCCCGGCTGCCTCTTTGGTTATGATCCAAGTTGAGATTCCTTACCTTCATAGTTTGTTTAGGCCCCCTTTTCATCTCGACTGGGTCAGCTTTTATATTTCCCGTGTCTGTATATTTTTCTCCTTTCCTACTCCCTTCGCGAGGGAACCTCTAGATTTTGTCCAAATGGGCAGAATACAGCGGCCGCTCATTTTGAGGGTTGGACGGGCCCTACTAACATCAGTTATGTTTAGTTTAGTTTGTGTTAATATTTTAGTTTATTATTGGGTTCATCTCCCTCACCTCTCATATTTCATCATAGATTTTTATATATAATTGTTTATTATCATTAAATTTTTATGTCACGGCGCGCGTTTTGTAGGTCACAATATATATCAATATGTTTACATGCGTAACAATTCTCAAGTTGATTGTAATTTTCTTGATTAATTGAAAATAATCATTATAATTAAATACAGACACGCACCTGTGTGTGTGTGCGTGTGTGTGTGTACGTGCGCAGAGCATTATATATGTCCATTATATACTCATGAAATACAACTACAAACTGATTCTAATTTGGCAAATTTTTATAGTCTACAAATTCCACGGTGGTTTTTATTTCTGATCCATACCGCGTTTAATATAAAACGATGAGATGAAAAGAGAAATTATTCGAAAATTGTTCATGAAAATACTCCAAGACATTCATAAAACTCCTCCTATTACAATTAGGTGGGAAAAGAAAAATATGGCGATATTAGGATATTCACGTTCACCTGCCTGGCATCTCAGAGATACAGAATGTTGATCTAAATTTCATCGAAAAATCATTCTATATTATCGATTTATTCTGCTTACCTAATGTTCGTAGAATAAAAGTAGCAACGGTAATAAGATCAATTCATAAAAATTAATAATCATTCTTTTTCATTGATGAGAGTTTAGCCCAAAAAACAGTGAGATACACAGTGAGAATCAAACTCATTAGAAGTGGTCTGTTATTCCTAGTTATTGTCCAACTTCAACTCCGTTTTTTCAATCACGTAAACCAAGTATTTTTAAAAAGCATCATCAGTGTATTGAGTTCAAACCGTTTATCATTTCGAAGATGTAAAACACCCACAGTGCTTGATGTTTTTATCAAAAAGACTTCAACGGTAACACTTCCTATATGTCTCCTTCCACATCTGTTGTTTGAAAATTTTATCAGAATCTCGTAAAAATAGAAACATACTGTTTCGTTACATTGTTGTAAATCATGCAAGAAACCACATTTCATTCTGTATGTTGCAGATATCTCAGTTATTCAAGACTCATTATTAACACGCCTGGCAATTGTTTCCTTTTCTTTGTTGAACTTAGTTTCAGATACAATCGCTAGTTCATATAGGCTAAAGCAAGAATATTCAGGTCATTTCTTTTAGATTATACTTCTCTATCACTGCAACTGCCCGTGAAAGAATAGAACATCCCAAGCTACTTGTGCATGCATTTATCAATATATATGCATTTGAGAAAGTTTATTTGTTCGTGCGTCCGTCCTGTTCTTCCAAATGCCTCTTCTTAGCCAACCGAAAATATGTCTATGTATGTAAATATGTATGTAAATATGTCTATGTATGTAACGTTTCACGGGGAATCTGATGCTAAACATTACAGTTCGCAACACCATTCACATTTTTTAATTCTTAATTGAGAAAAATAATGTGAAAAGTACCGTTTCAGATATTCGAATTCAGGGAGTAAATATTTATAATCGAGGTAGGTTATTTTTTTATATATATATATATATATATATATATATATATATATATATATATATATATATATATATATATATATATATATGACTCTGATCTATCATGCAATACTCGGTTTTCATATTCTTGGCAGCCTGGTAATGTAGTTAAAATAATCTTACTGGTCTTTAGACTGGCTTAGTTGTTATTTTTTTTTTTCAATTGCGGAATCACTTTACATGTGACAGGGGTGCTCAAAACTTTACAGACCTCATTAAATTAAATATATATATATATATATATATATATATATATATATATATATATATATATATATATGCATACATACATACACAAGGATGTATTAATAAATATATTTTATGGTATAGTTTTGCAAAGGAGAGTTTCATTTCTTGTTCGTTCTCTCTTTTTCTTTCTCACACAATACCCAACGCTGTCAATAAAGTGGTACTGCGACCACAAAAAATCACTTATTTTTTTATTACATGTAGTTTAAATTTGTTAAAAAGTTAGTGAATATCATACTTTGAAATGTGTGTGTAATTGAAAAGAACGATGTCGATATTTGTATGTGCCATAAAACGTACTTCTGTACATTTTTTCATGTAATAAAACGTCATTGTGTATTTTTTTAATGTCCATATGCTATCCTTTGAGTTTATTTGGTAAATGTGTTTTTCCGACAATCGAAATAAAAAGCTTGCTTTTAAATCGTTTATGTTAGGCACTTTTTAAATTATATTTATTGATGAATGAATGATAAAATGAATGCTCTGTATTTTCAATTTGTTACAGTCGTTTCATAAATATATTCAAATTTAATGAAATGTCAGATCGTCTGGTTCCCACTCCTCCTCGGTCTTTTGTACAGGTGTAGATGTTTATCCGTTGTTTCCTGTTTATGATTGGGTTTCCGGTTCTTTTTAAAGTATTTTCATTCTCTTTCACACACAGTAGCTCCTTGCATGTTAATGGCATTATCATCTTGCTTGGGGTGAATTGATTAACAAAAATATATTGACGTTGATATGAAAGTCTTGATTTGAGGAAGCTATTTAAAAACATGCTCCATTGTTTCAGGTTAATATTTTAGCTTTGTTGGACTTTGTGGTGTTGGGTGAAACTATCTCTAGAATGAATTACTGATTCATGAATGAAATGAATATTGTGTGAACGTTTCTGAATAACGTAACTCTCTCATAACTAATTTCTTATTATCTCCTCAAAACAAAAAGCTGTCCTATTACAATTGTGCTTGTCTCACCCTTCGCTACTTCGTATGGCCTGTCCCTCCCTTCATTAGTTACATCCTGCCAATACCTCATAAATAAAGGACAATTCCGTTTTGATTACGTGGAAAAACAAAATAGATATCAGAGACGCTACTTAGTTTCACTGAGAAAATGAATGAAAGAAAGCAAGGAAAGGGAAGATAGAAGTATTTAATAACTTTTTCAGTGAAATGGAAAAAGTTGTCAATTTCAAATATTTTCATTTGTACCCACTTCTTAAATTTATATTTATGATTGTTATTACAATATTTTGTTAAAGTTGTTAAACTCAAATATTTAAAGATGTGATAGGGGAATTTCTACGGATATTTTATTGTCATAGAACTCATGAGCTTACTCAATCATTAACTTAAGAATTAAGATTCATCAGAAAATGAAAATAAGAAAATCTGGAAATTTTCACGGGTCTTTCTAGTTTATACTATTTGTAATAAATATTTTTAGAAAATTATAAACGAAGGCACATAAAAAATTATTTTGGCATAAATCCATAAACTCGGATGAGGAATATTAATAGAATGAGATATTTTCAACATTTGTGTACGCATCAGTCAAACTGACAAGACACTTATAGCTAGACGTATTTTGATAGCGTGTAATTATTACAATACTGATTGTGAAATTTTATATTGATTGCCCTTTAAATAAAACTACCAACATTTGTAGACGACAAAGGAATAAAAGAATTTCCTGAAGTCTAATGATTCGAAACGACCTTGCAATATATTGCAACGCATTATCCGACTGTTCACTGGATGACTTCCATTTACAATTCGGCGGGATATTTTTTAAATTATCTATTGAGCAAGATGTACAACACTTGAAATCAGCAGCCGGAAATCGAACTGAAAACGCATCAGACCAGTAAAAGAGAAATAAATGCGTTTTAATAATGTTGGAAGCATTACAAAATATCAACGAAACATTTCCGAACGTCTTTTGTTATTAAATCAATTACCTAAACATTCTAACAGAAAGAAATACCCATTTTTTTCACAAAGGTTTATTGAATAAGCCAATTATTAGGAGATGCACACGAGTAGATCAATAATTTTGCAGTCTGGCACAGTTATTAACTGAAACATTATCTGGAATTTTCACAATATAATGTTCGATCTTTATGATTCCTGGAAAATTGTTGGGTTAAGTGTATTGATAAGGAAGGAAATTATGTTGAAATTTGTTTGAATAAAATAAATGTTTATCATTAGGTCAGGAATTTACCGATTTAATGAGTGCATATACATGTGAAATAATACAAAATACTTTTGGAATTTTTTTTTATTTATTAAACTTAGTATAGTTTTGGCACATGGACGTAAGTACGGATCGAACTCTCTACTCAATAGTAATGATAAACTATACAAACTTGTTAACTGTTATCCTACGCCTAGCCACTCCTTTTATTAATCTATGTTATTACAATTATCTTCCCCTCCATAAGTAATGAATACCAAAGAAAGAGATCAGTACACCCTCTCATTCATGCGCATGTTTAATCACATCAACTTAAACATCACTTTTGTCCGATTAAATCCTGAAGGACGATACGAAAAAATGATTCACTTATAGATTTTTATAGAATTATTTACCTGTTAAGATGAACTCTAAAAGAAGTGAAATATTTCTAAATGCACATTGATTAAGTTTAGATAAAAGCCATCCCGCTAAAGAATTTCTTTTATGCGCCATGTCCTTTGAGAGTGCGTGCCATCAGAGCTCTTCTCAACTTCTTGTCTTTTTCTGTTCAAAGTAGTATTGACCCTTTACCATCCCTCTTTGTCCTTGATTTGCCGTCCGTTTTTCTGGTAAACGTATTCTCAATTCTGAATTGAAACCTTCCCTTAAGACTAAAGATTCATTCTGAACATCTGCCATTTTAAGAGTTCACACACACACACACACACACACAGTGAGTAAAATTTTGGTTTCTGATTCTTGCAAACTTTATTTGGTACCATGTCCCTGGTATCAGTTACATTTCACGCGAACAACAACAAATGTCTAGAATTCCTATTTGGGGGCGTAAATTCCAAAGCAAAGATGTTTACGATCTTTTGGATTGTTAAATCAATGCCAATCGGAGATAAATGTCAAGTTTTATTGGGCAGATTAGCATATTCGACTCTCTTTGTAGTAAAGTGCTGACAATGTCATCAGTTTTATTATTTTCTAATGTAACATATGACTCTGGAACAATGATTCTAAAATCTTTGCATATCATTGTGCCTAAGGTTCATAGATTTATCTCTCACGCTGCCCCGTGCCCTACTTTTAATTATATATCATCACGGCTTCGACTCGCGAATGTAAATTTTAGAGGAAGCTCCACGCCCATAGCAGGATTGCTGAAGTTCGCGCAAGACAGACAAATCTTTACACAGTCGTTGCAAAAGGAGGTCTGGTGATTGACAGAAACACCAAAGATGCAGTGCTGCCTCCTCTAGTTCTGCAGTTGAATTCAGTTAGAAAGGTTGCTTTGTAGACCTTAAAGCGCCATGTCAGCTACTCAGTGGCCGGCTCCTTTTTGTCATAGCTGATACTACAAGAAACGATGGTCTTTTTAGAGTATCGCCACAAAGAAAGAAAATTACGAAAGAAGATAATCTCTTAACAAGCGAAGAATCACAAACAGAACTTACTCGACATTGTAATCATTGATCTACGTCAGAAAAACGCCTGAATTCGTTTCTATATTTGCATTTCGTCCCAGGCAAGAAAATAAAGCCACTAAGACGCAAGGGGATCACTAGAGTGTGAGAGACATATAAATACATATAAATTTTTGAAAATTTGAGTTGACTGGAAAGCAAAAAGCCGGAAAAAGGTTGCACAAAGTGTGAATGAAGAAACTGTTCGCATAGAACTTACGGTAATATCTGGTGATTTCAACTCTAAATCTAGTACTACGCTTAAATTCATAAAGTCTGGGTACCATAGAGGAAAGTTTATCAGAATAATTATCATGAAAGTATTTATACAAAAGGTACAGGGAAGCAACGTTACGTTACGGTGGGAAAGTTACTGAAATTCAGATGCCAGGTTAGGATCAATAATACTGCAGTTTCTTTGGATTTTATCAAGAATTTTTAAATACATAACCGAATCACCAGACCAGATGTGGCAGCAATATTCAAAACAAGGAAGAAGATAGATTCTGGCGAGAAAAATTTCCTAGTACGACAGAGTAAACCAACTTTCCTAGCAGCGAACTTAGAAATTGATTGAATGTAATCTTTCCACTTCATTTTACCGGAAGTCGTTAGCCTGAGAAGGCCCAGTGAATCATTTTCTTAGATGTTAGCATCAGCCATGCCGATGGAGGGCTAAAAGTATTATCTCAAGCGCGAGCAGTATGTTTGGTTAAGGTCATATTGAAATATATGTATGCAAATAAATGCTTGTACACATGTGTATTGATGCAATGAGTATATATATATATATATATATATATATATATATATATATATATATGTGTGTGTGTGTGTGTGAGTATTTATATATATATGTGTGTGTGTGTGTGTGTGTGTGAGTATTTATATATATATGTGTGTGTGTGTGTGTGTGTGAGTATTTATATATATGTGTGTGTGTGAGTATTTATATATATGTGTGTGTGTGTGTGTGTGTGTGAGTTTTTATATATATGTGTGTGTGTGTGTGTGTGAGTATTTATATATATGTGTGTGTGTGTGTGTGTGTGAGTATTTATATATATATGTGTGTGTGTGTGTGTATATATATATATGTGTGTTTGAGTATATATATATATATATATATATGTGTGTGTGTGTGAGTATATATATATATATATATATATATATATATATATATATATATATATATATATATAATAGCTGGCCTTCTATAGCTGGTATTCGAGGATACCTGTCTACTAAGGTAGCTACCGGTTAGCCAATCCCTATGGCTCGCTGTGGTTTATACTGCAACTATGCTATACCTTGGGAGAGAGCGTGTTATCTACCACAATTCAACAGTTTGAACAAGGCCAGCACAATCAAACCGTGCACACTCAAACAGTCTACCCAAGTTTTCTTCCTGGCAAATCAACCATTGTGAGATTCGAACCCGGGTTCAGAAAGCGAACGTTCTAACCACTCGGCTATATATGAAATTGTGTATTTGGACAGTTATCTCTCTTTTATACAGGTTTCATTGAAGACGATTGACAAGGCACTGCGATTAAGTTTTTATATTTTTCATGCATTCGTGCAAGTGATTTTTAGGGGATATAGTGTTTAAGAACTATCCAAACGATCTTTGGATCTGAGCCGTTTCGACTAATCTATCAGCCATTATTATGTACGTTTGTTTTCTTTTTCTGAAGATGTAGATTTTTTTTTATATAACAATATGAATGTTTTAATTTCTGAACACAGACAGCAAGTTGTAACCATTTTGATAATTGGTATTATTGAGAACTGGTTTCTTGTTAACGCTTCAATTATTTTAAAATTTTTTCTGCATATTTAAATACACACGCCTGTGCATATACCGCCAAAATGCATACTTTTTCCGAAATTAAAGCAAAAAAAGTTACCCTTTGTTTTAAAAATGTATCAAAATCAAGGAATTATCAGATTTAAATGAAATCTGCAGCACTTATTCATTCATTTAAAAAATGTTAATGTTTTGTAGGGAAAATCAAATAGTAAATATTTCAACAATCCTGAATTACCTCCTTTGATTATTATTCCTATTAATACAAATATATTCATTCTACTAAGTTTCATAAATGCCTATAGAATAAAAATACTTACTAGTAATAAAAAAAAATATTATAAATATTTACTGCTACAGCCACGTTTTAAGATCAGTGATTAAAAATGACTTTGAGCTAGTGGCTGTGGGTCTTGGTGAGGACCATCCTTCTTCAAACATTGTGGATTGGTGCTACAGAATCACGAAAAACTGTACCAAATAATAGAAATCACATCACTTGAAGACATTCAGAAACAGCTATAGTAGCTAAAATAGATATCGCATGTTGACGTTCCAAACTACTTTAAATAAAATATTAGGAAGGACCTCCTCAACCTTATCAAAACTAGAAAGAGCGATAACAGCTACAGGAATTTGGAAATCTATTTTCCTCAAACATTATTTTAAGAGAAAAAGTTTATAAATTTCAACCAACATCAGTACTGGCTGCTTGGTCAATGAATGCCGAATGTTACCTTATAAGGAAACGACTAATATTACTATTACTATGTAGTCTCTAAGACAGTCAGCAGAAATTCAAATTCCAAGTTGGTGTCTGGTGCAGGATAATTCACTTCATGGCTTGAAGAATTCTTAAGATTTGGGTTGCAGTCTTTTTAGAGATGGTGTCTCAACAAAAACACCCAAATGTAGGGTTGATGTCCCACATTTTGTATCAGCTACCGAAAGAACTCCCATGACGTCCACTAACTGCAGCAGGGTTTCAGCGCTTGCTTACCCAGTTCCCAATTCAAACCTTGTTTCTCATGTAACCTCTCAACTCTTTGGAGCGAGGTAATTGCGAAAGTGGAGATGCAGGAACAACAAACAAAAAGTCTGCATCAAAGTTCATAAAATGCAAAAGTCCTATTGTCTTTTTGAACAGACATTTCCCTCTGTTTTGCATTTTTGCCGAACTAAGATAAACTTACTAAATATCAATAACGTGTTCATCTTTCCTCAAACACGTTCGTATGAAGCAAAAGTGAGATTTTTTCCCCTTATTTCATAGTGTGCATGTTTAAAGTGATGAAATTTCGGTCAATGATCGACGATAAAGTGCCATTCGTAAACCTAGACCATTTGCTAACGTAAAAAATAATTCGTTCAAAGTATATTTTCGAGTAATTCAAATTATATTTATATTTCAATTTGGCAATTACTTTGATTAGCTTTGTCTGGCACAAGTTCACAGCATCGGAGTACTCAATGAGGATCGAACTTGCTAACTTGACGTATTTGAGAGATTAGCTTATTAACAGTTGTTTTAAAGTAGGCGTTCTTTGATTCACATTTTTTTGTTTTTAATCATTTCCCCCACCAACCAAGGCAATAAAGCCACTAAGACCGAGGAGTTACTGATTGTGTTAAAAAGATTGTGATAATAAGAAAACATTGAGTAGAGAGAACAATAAAACGAACGGCTGTTTCAACTATAAAACGATGCGCCCTTGCCGCCAATTTAGTCAGTTATGTGCCATGTTTAGGCGATCATGTATCTTTTGATACATGACTGACGAGGCAGATTTTTTCCGCAGTAGGTTGCCATTTCTTCAAGGGCATTAGCACGTAAGTGAGTATAATAGATTCGATTGGAATTCGAACTCGACTCTCCGATTCCTCAATCCGAGCCGCTAGCCATTACTCCAGTACTTCGCTTAAATTAACAAATTCTAGGTGCCACAGAAGAAAGTTCATCGGAACAGTTACCGTTAAAGTATTTATAGAAAAGGTAAATGGAAACTACGTTACGGTGGTGGGAAATTGACTGAAGTCGTGATGTGTTTGATCAAATTACAAGATTTTCTTAAGTCACATTGTTCAGGTCTCCCTATGTGAACATCCATTCATCTTGATTGGCGACATCTGGGGGTCTGATCTGAAAGTAAAATACATTTGTAAACTTTATTCTAATTCAGCAATTGACGTCTTATATTTATAAGAAAAAAATAATCAAACCGTACGTAATTTTTGAGATTAACGCACATATATAAAACATTTCAATATGAAACAATCTGAATTTTAATAGATAAAACAAAAGGTTGTTAAGAGAATTCGTCTTTTAATCGACATGTTTTTACGGACGGAAAATATTTATGACGTAATGTCTTATTTTCATCCATAATAAAATATTTCCTTAGCTATTTGCGAAACTGAAGACTATAAAATAATAGATGGGTGTAAGATGAGAAAGAGCGTAAATTTGGTGTTATAACTTCGGTACTAATCATTTCTCAGTGAAAGTCCGTCAGTTATTACCATTTACAACCACAGAATTTAGGGTAAGAGTGTTGGAGCGTTCAGTTCCACCAGAGTAAATAGAATGAGGGTGGGTTGAAGTATTCAACGTTTCTTTTCCTGAGCCTCTCAATGAGTAGAAGGTGTGTATCTTGCAAACTTGTTTATGATTAGACTGTTGGTTGAACAGTTAGTTTTTCCATATATTATTTTTACTGAGGCATTTCGTAGCGAGACAACGCGCCACAAAGATCAAAAAATCAAAGTACCGCCTTACACAATTTGTGTTAGTGACATTAAACACAAGACAAATGGGTATCGTGAAGAGATGAAACGATCAAGGGAAATGTCCTGTGACTAACTTTTGAAAACGGCCCCTTTTTGAAAGGACTCGATTAAAATCGCGAAATGGAAACGAAGAAAACTATTCCCATGTTATCTGCAACTTAAAAATTACGCAGATGTCTCCGTGTTAATCGCAGTTACAGAAAAAAAACAACTGAAAGAACTCCTAGAAATGGTGGTAAAGGAAAACGAGAAGAAAGGACTATCAGTTGTAAGAAGACAGAATGTATGGTCGTCAGCAAAAGCCCAAGATGCGAGCTATGAACTGGAGATGTCAAAATTAAGCAAGTACAGAAATGTAAATATCTTGAAAATGTTTAAAAAAAAACATGTGACGCCGAAATCCAAAGGCACATTGGAATGGCAAAAGATGTCGTCTAAAAGTGAAATAAAGCTTTAAAAAGCAGTAAAAAACAAAGAAAAGTATACTGAAATGCTATGTAATATCAAACCTCCTATACGACAGTGAATGCTAGACAATTTCTTCACAGATGAAGAGAGCACAATGGACGGAACATGTGAGCAAAAAAAGCAAACAAAAAAAAACAGTTTTCAGGAAAATGGAAACAAAATGGACAATAGAATCAGAAAGAGACAGTTGAAACTTCTGAAACAAATAGTGAAGAAAGAGAGCTTGAAGCATTTGACACTCAAAACACATACTGAAGTCAAGAGAGGCAGAAGGGAAACAGTGAGTAACCTACCTTAAAATGAATAACAGAACAGGGAGTGGGAGATATAATAAAAAGAAAAACACGATTAAGGGTTAAAATATCTGGAATGTTATGAAGAGCAATGATTGCCCACGTCCTGAAGGAACACCATAAAAAAGAAGTTTTTTTTTGTTTGCATATTGTTTGCATATTCGGTATTTATCATGAATCTGAAAAATGTGTACAGAGTATATCGTTGTTACTTTATTTATCAGTTTCTTAACCCACAGTAGGTTTTTATTAATACCATATTTAATGGCATATAATAATCGAAAAATCGGCTCAAAATATCCTCAATGATATTGTAATATTAAATATACATAGTGTGTGGGGGTGATCTTTTATGAATTATTAAAGACGGTAATTTACGTCAGTCGTATATCATGAAAACAAGACTATCATTTTTAAAGAGTAGTAGTGATGAATCTCACTCACTCGGCTAAATTCACCAAAAATATGTAACTAAACAACTTTTCCTAAAGTTCTTCTTATTACTAAATTAATTACTTTTGCTGCTACCACAGCGTTTCGACCGATCTGTACTACAGCCTACTTCATGTGTTTAAGATACATTCGCAACTTTAGTTACTTCTAATATTTTCTTGATGGTCAATCCATAATTCTTGCTTATTACTCTTTTAATTTTTTATCAAGTATCTTTTTGTGACAAGCTTAAAGCCGGTTATTACTTGCTAATTTTTTCAATCCTGTATTTTATTATTATGCGATATCGGTTTAATCTTAACTATTTTCAACACCGTATTCCCATCATTCAATACCTGCAGTATCTTGTCTTTTGAGCATATATCTTTTGTGATCCTTGCCAATCTTTATATACGTGAAATTAAAAATAAATATCAATAACCATGCTATTTTTTGTATATAATACAAATAAAAAGAGACAAGAGCTGTGTATAAATACGTGTAGCAAAATAGATCCTACATGCCTTGATAAAGTCTATCAGAGGACGAAACGCGTCGGCTAAGTAGAGTTTTTTCTTCTTGACTCTTTATATATATATATATATATATATATATATATATATATATATATATATATATGAGATAACGATATATATTTTATGTCAAGAACAGTATTGGGGAAATTGTATGACAAAGTGGAACACGTTTACTTGTGACGCGTTTCGTCCTTCAGGTCTTCATATGACTAAATTTGTTATGCTAGTAGGACTACACGTGCGCACGAAAGAGAGATTCTGGGAATTTGGGAATTAATTTTTTTTTAATTATCAGCCGAATTTATTTAGAGTCTTTTTCTTTCCATCACTTTTGTAAGCATGTCCTCCACACTGTGATATTAGAAGATCTACCAAGAATGGTGAAATGTTGATGAGCTAGGATACAAATTTACTGGAGATGACCTTGCGATTAAGGCATCTACGTCGTAGTGAATTATCTTCTCTTTTGATCAGAATAGCACTTATTATATCACAGTTGTGGTCAGTTTCGTTAGGTGGGCAACCAACGAATTTGGTATATTATTTTGTAAAATATCCCTTTTATGTTCATATAATCTTTTATTTAGTTATCTCTCATAATAATAATAATAAATAATAATAATAATATATTGCTCTATTTTGTATTGAGCATTTTTTAAAAGTAAATGCTACGAACAGTGGAATTTTACTAGATCTGTTCTTTCTCTCATTTGTATATATATATGAGATGGACAATATATTTAGTATATAAATAAAATACTTCCAGAATTTTTTAGCTGCATCGGTTAATACCAATCTTATTGTAAATCAATGACTTGCATAATGAAAATGAAATCTTATTTGTATTTTTGTGTATATTTCACACACAAACACAACATATATATATATATATATATATATATATATATATATATATATATATATATATATATATATATATATATTCGTGTTCTGTTCTCTTTACTTCCATTTATCTATCTATTTTTTTTAATCATTTCACCATCATGAAAATATTTATAGAACAGACAAGAAAGCCATATCACGGTGTTGGAAAATTGGCTGAAGTCGAGATGCCATGTCAGAACCGATAGGATTAGATTTTTTTATCGGGAATCTCGAGATATATAGCAGTAGCATCAAATCAGAAATGGTAGCAATATTCACTCTACAAACAAATGGTAGATTTATAAATATGCCAGATGAATTCTGTCATGAAAAAATTGTCTGGCTCGACACAACCAAATTTTCTAGCAGCAGACATAGCAATTGATTGAATATAATCACTCCACTTCATGTCCGTAGAAATCGTGAGGCCAAGAAGGCGAAATGAGCTGCTTTCCTAGAGATTAGCATCAGCCATGCTGATGGAAGGCAAATATGGTTCTCTATGATGATTAAAAGATAGCAGTTTCATTTTAGAGGCGTTAAAATGTAACTGAAATAATTTATTTACACAATCAATTACATCTCATAATAAAATAATACATACTATAAGTATTATTTGTTTTTTAGCACTTGAGATGGAATTAAAAGCTTTACGCTACAGAATGAGATTATTTTTTAGTGCAACTAGAAAATAATTGTAATTAAAATTTATTTACTTTTTATTGGCATATCAGATCCTTATTGCATGAAATACAACCTTCGAACGCTATACTTTGATCAAAGTTTAAATTTCATTGTCAGAACTGCGTTGGTAAATATGACCTTTTCATAGTTGGAGTGAACTGGGCTCGTTAGCACAACAGATGTATATATCTGAGTGCTGGTAAAACAAAAGTATTTTAGCTCACAAATCTTTCTTTGTGCAACTGGAATCCAAATTATTTATTTTTCTATTCTGTTTGTGTTGACGCTAATCTTATGTAGAGTCTTATTTGGTTTATTCTTGGATGAGACTAGCCAAGAATAAAACAACCAATAAGAGCAACATGCACGGGCTGGACTCGCTGTCAATATCGCGCGCGGGCTGGACTCGCTGTCAATATCGCGCGCGGGCTGGACTCGCTGTCAATATCGCGCGCGGGCTGGACTCGCTGTCAATATCGCGCACGGGCTGGACTCGCTATATAAAGTTAAAGAGAACTGAACACACATTTAATAACTGGCGGTAACTTAACTTTCAGTATCTACTAGGATCAGTAATGAGACATTGCATTACGAGGGGTCTTGGATTATTATGGCTCAGTGCTAAATGCGAGATGGGAAGATTAAATTACTCCAATCCACCAAGTAGAGATAACCTGCCTACCTCGAAGATCAGCATTCGAAATCTAGATATTTTGCTAGATCTGGTGTACCCACATTTACATGTTATTCGAAAGAAATTTGGGAGAGAAGGATCCTATTACTGATATCAATAGGCAACAAAAATATGTTTCCGTTATTCAGACAAACGATAATGGAATAAACTAAATTGAATCCACTAATTACGAATATATACTCAACATTGCCGTAGCGTGTAAGCTTTTTGAGATATAATTTTAACATATTTATGCCCCAGGCAATTATTCCACCAATATTATGTAAGTACTGCATATAGTATATTCAAGGCCTATATCCGTAAATTAACCGGTTTGAAATATAATTATATTTAAATATAACTATTTTTTAGTTTCTAAAACACCTAATGTTTATATACGTGCAATATATATGTACTAAAGGTTGTCATAGCCGATGGTGATAGTGAGAACAAACTCCCACTGTCTATACAATATTTCCGTGGCAAACCTTTCAAATAACTCTGAAAATTAAGTCCTGCTTCAAGCCGGAAAATGGACGAAGACAGAAAACTGAAGCTTCGTAAAAACTGCTTCGAGTAGAATGCGCTCGACAGCCCAGGAAGACAGTCCATTTAGCGGAAGGAAAACCTTAAACCTTCGCTGCCTTGAAATCATATTCAAAACACGGAAAAGACTGTTCCGTCAACAAATATTTTCTCTTTGTTATCTCCCCTAAAACCTGTTCCGCCATCCATTTACTCAAGCACGCTAGGTAGGTTATGTGTTGTTTTCCTCTGTACCTCTTGCCTACAATCTGTCCTGTGAGTATCAAATTTTCCAAGCCCTCTTTCCTCATTATGTGCACCAAAAATTTCAACTGTGCCTTTCTGATGTTAAGTTCAAGTCTCATTTTTGTTTCTATTTTCCTTCATCGTCGCTCACATAGTATACATAACATCCTTCTGTAGAACCACATTTCTGTTGCTGCAAGCCACTTCTTTATCTGTGGGGAGATTGTCCAGCATTCTTTTTCATATGGGAGGACTGATATTAGGTAACAGTTCAGTAATTTTTTCTTTGTCACTAATGAAATTTTACTGTTTGTTAATACTTTGCTTAGCTTATGAAAGGTATGTTTTGCTATCCCAATGCGCCTTTGGTTTTCAGTGCCTAACTTTCTGTCCTCTTTTTAAACACCAGATATAACTAAAAAAGATACTTGTTTGATTTTGATATCTCCAGTTTGTAATTTGCACGTTGAGTGTTCCTTTTGCTGACAACCATGCATTCTGTCTTCTGACAGTTGATGTTTAATCCTTTCTTCTCGCTTTCTTTCACTACCTTCTGTAAGAATTCTTGTAGCTTCATTTATATGGCTGCTATCAACACTGTGTCTTTCTTATATTGTTAAAATTGTGGCCGCCAATAATGAACCCTGGTAGGACTTCTAATTCTCTCAGAATTGCTTCACTGTATAGGTTGAATAAATTCGACGAGAAGATACATCTTTGTCTATAGACCCTTTCTATTTTTTGTATAGTTATTTAATTTGATTTCTATCCATTTGCTGTCTGTATAAGCCCTGGATTATTCTTATATAATTTCCAAATATGTCATGGTTACCTAGCAGTTCCAAAAAGTTCTTTGTGACGTACATTAATGTTGGGAAATTAATGATAATATTGGAGTATAAGTAGTACAGGATCTCATCAATATAAAAACACATTGGATCTAAAGAGTAGATACTGTAGGCTCGTATGAACTGTTTAATATAAAAAAACATGAGATTGCTCAAAAAATAATATCATCTATTTTTTTTTTTTTGTTCGTCTGTGACGTTATAGGCGGGTGTTGATGTTATGACAGTTGAGTTTGAAACTTAACTGTTACTTAATTGTTTCTGCCTGGTTACAGATAAGCCTGGCAAAATCAAAGTACGTACGAAGTAGAGTTTTGTTATTGAATTCACTCGTACAAAAACATTGAACCCACAGACATTCATCGACACTTATTGAATGTTTACAAACTGAATAGAATAGTGGATGTGAGTACAGTTAAGCGTTGGGTAATGCTTAATTACGCAAGATCGACAGTGATATGTGTGACCACACACACACACACACACACATGGAGTAGTTATCGGCATGCTTATCTTTTAATTACCCCGTGTGTTCTTCGATCTATTTCCATTTTCGTTTGTTTTTGTCAGCATGCTTGTATATATATGTATATCGCCTCTCCATACATACACACTGTCTCACTACGAGGAATCAGTGAACACATCTGTACACCCACACACACATACACAGACATACACAAACACACACATACATACATACTGTCCCATTACAGATCTAAGAACATACACGTGTCATTAAATGATAAGCATGCCGATAACTACTCCATCGTTTCTCGAACCAATCTTAATTGTTTTATAACCCTTCACGCAGAACTTTTCACTGCCAGTTCAAGAAAGACGTTTGGATCACTAACACAAAAAAGAGAATATCTCATATTGAGAATATTTAACATCGAAAAGCATAAAGAAAAAAATATTTTTAATATGTAGAAATCTCCGCCCTTTGCCTGATGCCGGTTGCGAAACCGGAAACACGTGTAGCAAAATTATGGAAAATAAACCATATTTTTTTTAAAAATTCACATTACAACCAAAAACTTTTGCGGTTTCTCTCTTCTTTTTCATATACACACTTTTCAGTCATTGGAACTACTATAACCTCTTCCTTTTATATATATCATCCCACTCTCACCCTTTCACTGTTGAAACTATTAAATATATATATATATATATATATATATATATATATATATATATATATATATATATATATACGTGCATACACAAACATAAGTACGTCAGTCAATGATGTAAAAACATTTATTTCCTGCTACAAATATTTCCAAAATAATCTCCATCTTAGTCTATGCACTTAATTCGGGGATGAATATTATTAACATATATCTAAATGTTTACAGTGAACATTCCAGAGATAAAAAGATAACAATGTGACAGATAACATACCGTATATACTCGAGTATAATGCAAGTTTTATGATCAGTTTTTTTTTTGTTTTTTTTACGCAAAAATATTATAACATGACACCCTTTGTAGATGCTGGGTCAGCCTTGTCAGCAGTGACCAGACGATCTGAATCTTGCAACTCATTCCTTCTCTTAAGCCTCGAACCATTATTTCTAAACGGGCGTTGATAATTCTTCCGTCTCCCTTAGTATCTCATCTAAGCCCGTCACCTCGGCTGTGTTTTTGACTAATCTGATTTTTAAACTACGTAGGCGAAAAGGCGGTTTTAACTTTTAGTCATGAATTGTAATTATCTTTAATTTTCAGCAAACAAATTTTTCTCGGTTCTTGGTTTTGTTTATGCAGTCAGAGATTTACCAGCTGTCTCTTTTAGACCCGCTAATAGGAGTTATTGTCTTCATATCTTGTTCGATAATCATACTTATGAACCTTAGGTTCGTTTTTTATCTCAAAATCCCATTTCTCGATTTGTTTACATTCTTACTCTTTCAGAGGTAGGCATAAATCAGTTTCTCGATTTTGCCTTCATCTTGAAAATTACCAAATTTTATATCTAAATTGACCCCTTCTTCGTCTGGCAATCATGAGACTTGTTTTCGTAACTTCCACTTTAGTAAGTGGACATAAATCAATTTCTCCATTTCTGCTTCCGTTTCCAAAATTACGAACTGTCTTCGAATGTATTTTCACTATTCCTCCTTAGCCCCCTTGAATAATATCTTTTCCCAAAACCAATAAAGTTATTCCACTCAGGTTTGTCTTTTTCTTCCTTATATCAGTTTATATGTGATTCCGTATTTTTAACCGTTTTCGCCTGTTCATATTCTAAATTAACCCTTTCCTTTTACCGGTGTCACATAGTGTCCTAGAGGAGGTCGCACTATTTACAGATAATTTTTTTTAAATAATCATGCATTTTCGATGACCGGTTGCACTATAGACAGATAATTTTTTTCTAGAGGGGCTAAAATTCATGAAAAAAAAATTAGGGGCCGCACTATACAAGAAGTAGGCTTATACACGAGTACATATGGTACTTATTGTGACATCATTGTACGTACGCACGAACACACAGAGACTCGTATATATATGAGTTATATTTTTCAAAAACAGATGGTCAAACTATTTATTAAGACCTACAGATTAAGTATTAAATTAATCACAGAAATAGAATTAAAAACATTTAAATTTTCTGTCATTTTTTAAAGGATTAATTTTCTAAAGTACTACTGTAGAAACGAGTTATTCCCATTTTAGTCTCGGGGATAAAATCGCAAATTCATATTTGCAATTCTGAATCGTACTTTTGTCATAAGTCTTTCCTTGTTTAAATTAGTAGTTTTTAATCTTTCTTTATCCGATTCTCCACCTCGACAACAAAAAATTAAAATATCTGAATACGTCTTAAGATTTTTTCGAATTAATCAGTTAAGCCTTAACACGACTCAGATTTCAGCGAAGTACTAAATTCGCGTGTGCCCCTTATCTGGAATTATGATCTTCAAAGTTATGGTAAATATTCTCAACCTTTATCGTAATTTATAATTTTTTATTTTATAAAATAGTTATATTATGAATTAAATTTTGTAGCGTGATTTGATATTTAGCTAATTTATGACATTTTTATAAATAATCTAATAACCAGTATTACATTTTTGATTTCTTGTCTCGACAAAAGTAAACGGCAACAAAATTTGTTTCAATGAAATAATTATTCCCAAGAAATACGCATATCTGCAAATCTCTTCATATCTTCTTCTCGATATGTGGTCTTCAAAGTTTGAACATTTATTTTTTCTTCTTCCTTTGGAGTATAACGAACAATTCAGCTGCTTATCTGTTGGTTAAATGAACGCTTTGCTAAAATAGAATTGCTTTCAAAGATCAATAAAACACGACAATTTCTGATTAGTAAATATGAACTCCCCCCCCCCAAAAAAAAACTCATTATGCGCCAGTTACTTTTTTATGAGATTTCTTGTTGAAAAAAGTTTTTGAATCTCTGCTCCACCCTGCCACTGTAATCGACAAGTTTTATACAGTTTATAAGTTAGAAATGCTACAGCAAGTAAACAAAAATCTCTTCGGCAACGGAAGTTAGTTTGGGGGCTTTAATTTCTTTCTTTTACCTTTTTAATGACATTTTCTGGATAACGCGTGAGTGTACGATAAAAATGGAATGTTGGCTCCTGATTTTTATTAATATCTTATGATTCTTTTTTTCCTGGTTCTATTTCTGACACGAAGGTTTAGTCTTATTTTTACTAACAAATCACACCCAAAAATGAAATTTCATCTTTAATCTTAAGATAAATATCAAAAGTCATTTTTAATAAAATTATATTTTCAGTAGCTATCTTCGAAGCAAAGGTTGGCATTTTTTTTTTTTTTTTTTTGCATAATTTGCTTTTTGATACAGCAATACCTCTTTGAACCCTTAGATCTAGTTGCTCTAATGATATCGTTAGTGTGCAGTGGAGCTTGGATATCCTGGCTTGGTTTTGAATTTCTACCCTGTGGGTTAAGGGGCTTAAGTAATTTTTCTGGTGAACGAGAAAGCTGAAGGAATTTAAGATCAAGTTTACTGGAAGCCAAACCAAATCTGGTTTAATGATGGCCGAGTCGTTAAAAAGCGTGATTGTTAGTTTGATTCTCATTTCAGCATTAGTTTTTGGATAAGAAAGGTATTTTCTTTTAATTGAAATTAAGACTTGCCAAAAATATGTGGCGATAGACCATACATCTGTCACGCATATGCGTATCTCTGTATATACATGAGTTACAAGTATTGACTAAACTTAAGGCAAAAGTATGGGAAACACCCGTATGAATTGAACTTCAGCAACATAATCTGTTAGACTAACTTGCTAACCAGTCATTACCACTGATTCGATGCAGTCTAGTAATACTTTACGATAGTACTGAATTTTGTCGACTCCATATATTTTTACTTTTCTGATTATTACAGTCCTTGTTTAGTTGGGTATGTCGAGGCGGAATTGACAAAACCACGGTATCTAACTTCGATCCCACCTTGCTTTGATGTACCTAATCGATTTTTGCCTAAAAAAATAAAATAAGATAAAAGATAAAAACTGTTAATTCAATAAGGTTAACTTTTTCAATTAAATGTTCATATTCACAAGTTAAAAACTGTGGGTGACTAATGTGATCCTAGTTAAAAAAATATATAAAATGTGTGTAGAAAAGACATGTTTACCTGAAAATCATTTAAAGGAATCTGAATTTCAAAATCGTAGTATTTTATATTTAATATTTCATATTTTCATATTCTGGTGTGGCCCTGTAGGAAAATTCGAACGCAAAAAACTTCATATTAAAAGAAAAGCGAAATACATTTTATTTTTTTAATTTTCAGAAAAAAAAGGGAATAACTGATTAAGGTTTTTCTTTTCACTGTTCTCAGAAGATCTCAAATATTAAATCCTAAAGATTAATTGGCAGTAAATTTATAAATGATATGAAAAATTGAGATTTAAATTAATTGCGCAATTTAAAGAGTTGAGTTATAGTTTGTATAGAAAATGTCTTGTATCAATATTTCATGAGTATAAATATACAATATGGACGAATTTGGGCAAAGATTTTCTCGTTCAGAATCTACACATTTGCTCAGCTTTTTTCAGATATGAACAAACTTTTTCTCTTCCAAAACGATAAATTAAGGCCATAGGCTTCACATCCACACCCTTAAAAAAGCTATCAAAATTGATTTCCGGTAAGTTCCAAGAGAGGTAAGAAATAAAAAGGGATCAAGTTTTATTAATATGACTCCTGCTATGAAATGTAATAAATTTATTTTCAGTTATGTAGGCTTTAAGTTGCTGCTCAGGTGCAATGCGGATATTTAATATTCCTAACTAAATTTCCCATAAAGACACCGATCTCAATTTTATTGTGCTCAAGAAAAAAAAACATCGCATTTGTACACTACATACATACATACACACACGATTTAAACTCATAAGTTTAATCACATGTACGAGTGTATGATGAATAGTTTAATGTAATCAACTTTCACCTTTGTTACTTTTCTTTCAATCTAATATTCTGTCACTGAGTGAGATATCAACCCATTATGAATTAAATAAGAACTATCAACACTGTTGGCACCTGGTAGTGTCATCTTTCCTCAGCAGTCGAGTTATTTGAAACTTGATCTCAAATTGCCACATACTAATAAAACGAAAGGGTCTTTTATTTAACCACGGTAAAGCGTTTTTAACGCTGTATTTATTTGTGGAAAACTTTTGTAAAATCTTCGATAATCAGATGATATAAATACGAGAATCAGTAAAAAGAAAAAAAAACTATTTTCTGTTTTTCTTTAATTGTAACATATTTAATAGTTAAAAAGCACAAAGATACCAAAATAAATAACATATTCTAAGGATCTTAAACCTCGTAGTCTGCTTCCTTCTTCATCGTGGTAATCCACCCTTGCATAAAGGCATATAAACCCCCTCTTATGAAAGCTTATTTGGTGCTTTATGAGCCTTTTCCGAATCTCCTCTATCTCTCCTCTTCATTGGAGAACAGATGTTCTGTGAGTGCGTCTTCATAGTCTGTCAGGATTCGGCGAACCCACTTTGCGTAGACTCTTGTATAGCAAAGAGATTGTACTAAACTACAGGTGCTACCATGACTCAATTGAAGGCTTTCATAGTTTTTTTTTTTTAATGGTGATTCTTATTTCAATTGTATTCATAGCATCAGACTCTTTGGCATTATCCTCATTCATAGCAGCAGCTGACTTGCCACTGCGGAACCTGCCACTTAAGGTCAGTTTCACTTGTCTCTTTAAGATTGCGATTAAATCTACTAACTCAGGTTTTGATGTACTTACGCTAAGTGCAGTTTTTCCATAAACATTTTCTAACATCCTGTAAATATTTACAGTTCTTTTTCCTTCTAAAAAAAGAAATTCTATGACAGCGTTACCTTTCCTGTAAGTTGCCAGAGGAGGCAGCCATTTTGAAAAAAAAATGTATTACGGGTAAGAAAAGAGATTACTCCATAATTTTTTTCCCCTTGGGTTTTGAGACACTTTATGGTTAGGCACTTAAAAAAATTCACTTGGCTTATAGGTATTTTATAGTTTATAGCTCTACAACATCCGAGGGATTCTTACTAACATTTTTTAAAATTAAATTAGAAAAGGCGTTGCTTTTTTTTTGAACAACCCTTGTACCAATATGATATGAAAACCAACATGGTTTTCTTAGCACTCTGTTTTTTTTTTTTTTTGTTTTTTTGTGAAAAGTACTTGTAAAATCGTACATAATATAAATATAAACACAATTACGAACGAATGTTTTTTAAAAGTTGGAAAAATGGAGACTCCTATAAATTTGAATCTTTTTTCCGAATATCATAGGTACCTCCAAAAAATCTCGAAAAAAGATGGATGAAAAAGAACCCAAACTTGATAAAAAAAAAAGTTTTATCGTCAAAATGTTATTATTACAAGGAAAGACGAAAGTTTTTTTATTATTTTATTAAATTTTTAATCCTCTCTAGCACATTTGAAATTTTTCTTAAACATCTTGTTTTTCTTACGTTAGCGGGTAGGCCAAAGATTAGTATAGGGATTTTTAGCGTCTTTTTTGGCGTTAAAACACATTGTTTTGTAAATTCTTGCAAAAATTAAATAATTGTCGGATTTTAATGAAACTTTCAGGAATCCTTCACAAATGAATTAAATTATTTTTAGAATTTTTTTTTTTTTTTTTTTAGAAAATCTTGGTAAAAAAATATTTTTTTTATGTGTTCCCCCCGACCCCCACTTTAATTTTTATAAAATTTCGAAAGATTAAAATTTCAGACTCTTCATATTTATATTAGTTAAAAGCAGGACTCTTTAGCGAATTTAAATCATCTATTTGTTCTTGTCAAACAGAAACATCATTTACCGAAAATCAGGTCGGAATCGTAAAGTAGAAAATGCAATAAAAGTAAGATATTTAATTAGAGAAGCTTTTAATTTTTTTTATGTGAGATATATTAAGGACACTATTGTCTTAAGAAAAAAAATTCGATGAATAATGAATTTTTACAAGATTTGTTTTCATTTTCAAAAATTTTAATTAGAAAAACTTAAGTTTTAAATCTTTTAAAAATCTGTATTACTTCCAGCCTTTTAGATGATATTATTATTAAGTGAAAACTATATTTATTAATAATAAATGGAAAAGTTTAATACAAATCCTCAAACACTAATATCTTTTAAAAGAATTCTGAATTTTTTTGTATATATATATAAACCTGTCGATTTTTCTAAGTCCAGACGACCGTATATGACATTATCAGAAATTAAGCACGATAACTATAGTAAAATTAAAGTCAACATTTCTAACATTCGATAAAACATTAGATTACGGAGAATATTTTCCTAACTTTTTAAGATTACCGACTACTTAAAAATTATAACTCACGTCATTTTTACAGATAGTCTCCGTAGAACATTAGACCTGTCATCAGACTGTCAGAACATCAAAACAGCTACTCTCGGGTTAAAAATGCATTTCTGCGATTTTTTAAGCTAAAGTAAATATTTGTTTCAAATCAGATGAATTATACTTTAAATCATCTACTATTCCTCAGATAAAGTTTCAGAAAATTATATTTTATTTTTGAAAGATAATTAAAAAATGGCGCTAATCAGCTATTTTAGCAAAAGAAAAACTCCTTCCAGTTAATTTAAACTACCTTTTGAAATACAGCAAATTATTTTGCTTATTGAAAATATTAAATTTGATCTATTAGCTTGAAAGTAAAACTAAAATAATAGCTTCAAGAAAAAAATTTTCACTGTTAAAAATTCATTTCAGACCTTAGGTATCGCGTTTTTTGTGAAGGTCCCTAAATAACTGCATTTGTTGCTGAGTTATATTTTTATTGGTTGAGGTTCAGCTCAATTCGCAATAAAGTAGATAGTAATCCAGACGTCTGTCTTCACTTTAAACATCAATGTAGTTAAATACAATGTAAAGGTTGCACGGCGATTTAAACTAGCATGGGAAACAAGGTTTGCATGACTGAGTTTCGTGGGAAGAATTCACCTTCGCTTCAAAGAGTTCAAGTAGTGAGATGATCCGCCAGTCAGAACTCTGCAAAGAAATGCTTATTAAAAATATGACCGTTTTGTGCGAACTTTAACAAAAATAAGAAAAAAAAACGAAAGTGAATGATTAAAATCGGGATAATATTCATGCCCGAATAGAATATGCACTCACACCAAACTGTGAAGAAAGCCAGGTGCAGAGTGCCTAATGCAGAATCATGTGACCTCACAGGTGTACCTGGATTTGAAAGCATGGGAAAGAGCCTTATGACATATAGGTGTATAAACAATTACTTCAAAGAAGTTAGAGAGCACAGACGAGAATGTAAAATCCATGTTTCCGTTTTCGCGCACACACATAATGGCTGAGAGTAACTTACGAAATACCGTGGCGAATAAAATCATGTAACGTTAAATAGGAGAGGTTAAGTCTAGTGTTATCATTTGGTATGTACTTCTATTACATTACATATCCTCTTAATCTTTTTTTTTTAAAAAAACTTCCTTTCGGTTGGAAATAGAACTCGCTTCGCACATTTCGTTTTTCTTTCTTGCTAAATGATGCTCCACCCAAAAACTTAACTATTCTCACTCTTTTACTGCCCTCCCCGCATCGCCACAACAAAGTATTTCCTCCAGGAAATCTTTAATTGACTTATGGAGATATTTATGTATTTATTTACGCCCTGCTATTTAACCTTTAATTGGCGGCTCTGTTTCTATTGGATTATAAGCCAACACATGTGTAAGACGATTCCTTACAAAATTTGGCTTGTTTTTCCAACTGTATCATTATTTTTTTCATGCACTGTATTACGATATATTATAGGTAAAGAAATTTAACTATCTGGGTAGTGCAGTAATGAACGAAAAATTTTAATGCATTAAAATAGAAAAAGATACCTTCGAGAAACTAAGCAAAGTATTAAGACGTAGGAAATCTTTATAAAACAAAACAGTACTGGACTACTATATAATATCAATCCTCCATGGCAGTGAATACGAGACAATTTCCTTACAAGTTCCTTACAAATGAAGAAGAAATTATAAATGACAGAGTTGTGGTTCTACACAGAGCTGCTGAGAATAAAATGGAGAGAACACATGCGCAACAAAGAAGTTCTAAAGAAAATGAGAACTAGATGGACACTTATACATGAAATCTCAGTGACAGATGACATTTTTGGGACATATAATGAGGAAACAGAGCATGGAATATTTTTACACTCACTGGATATATTGTGTAAAAAGGAAAACGACTTTCCTCCGGGAACGACACGTATTCGTACGTGTCTCGTGTGCAAAATACGTGACAGAAAATACGACCGATTCAAAAGCTACCATTTAAGAACAACTCGTTCTCGGAGCTTAAAGATTTTGCGAGACTAGTGACGAACGCTGAGGAGACGCCGATGAGTCGAGTGGTCGTGCTTTTGCGTGCGGAGTTTCGCGTTAGTCTCACCGACTGTGATTTGTAAACAAAACTATGAGAAGAAGTGGCTTGCCTGAAGAACCTTTGTCACTCAGGATTACCCCCCTCTACAAAGGATGTTTGCCACTCGCCCGAATTTAAACTACATATTGAAAGAATGAAAGCCAAAATTAAACAGTGAATAATTAGTTTGGGTGAATCCTCGTAGAATGGGGACAAAGAGAGATGGTAAAGAATCAAATGCTGCTAAGAGTAACAAGAGAAAGGAAATTGTAAAAAAACGCCATGATCATCCACTTTCTGAAGGGATAGACCGCATATAACAAGATATACTCTCTATCAAATATTAATTCTGCAAGAATTCAAGTCAGAATGTGTAAATTAATTAACAATTTTTTATTTATTTTTCAATACGTGTTGCTTTTTTGTTGTTTTTGCCTTTGTTTTTATCACTGAATCATTCCTTGCTTTTCTGACAATACATAAATAAATCCTATTTTAAATAGGATTTTATCAGGAAATTTGCATAATATTGATTGTGACGTGAGAGTAATGCTAAAAAGAAACAAAATTAGGTCAGTGTATGTGACTCACGAAATAAGTAAAAATAACTGAATAATGACGCAGAAATCCGAAGACGCATTGGAATAGAGAAAGATACTTTCCAAAGGCTAAGCAAGAAACAGAAAAATTTCATTAGAAACATAGTACTAAAATGTTACGTAATATCATTTCTCCTATATGGCAGTGAATGTTGGACAATCTCATTACAGATGAAGAAGAGGCTTGAAGCAACAGAAATGTGATTCTACAGAAGGCTGCTGAGCATTCCATGGAACGAACATGGGAGCAACGACGACGTTTTAGAGAAAATGGAAGAAAAAAAAGACATTTATACTTAACATCAAGAAGAGATAGTTGAAATTTTTAGGGTATATAAAAGAAAGAGGGCTAGGAAAATTTGATACTCAGAGGATAGATTGAAGACAAGAAGGACAGAGGAAAACGACGCATAACCTACCTAGGGAGCTTGAGTAAATTAGATAGCGAAGCAAGGTTTAGGTGAGGTAACAGAAAGACAAAATTTATTAAGAGCTACAAAAGAAATCGTGGATAGCCATAATCCCCAACTTCAGCCAGTATTCCCCCCTCCTCAGACTTGTAAGCCACATTTTTCATTTATTGTAAAAATATCAATGTGTAGAGTAGTCCTGAGCAAACTGTCGCACGCAGCCACCGAGCGGCTCTTTTGGCTTTTTGACTTGTACGCTTAATTTCGTGAGGAAAATAACGTTTATTAAAATATTGTTTGTTTCGTCTCGTGCTCACTTGTTCACTCACACTTTCTTATGCATATCTTTACGGTCATATCACGTTGAAACACCGGTTCCCGTACGATCCTCCAAGTTAAGCTTAAGAATACCAGCTGCTGTATGCTTCGACGTACGTGTAGTGTAATGGATAACGGCTCGGGCTTGGAAATCGGAAAGTCGACATTCAATTCCAGTCGGGTTCGATAAATTCACTTACACAGAAATGCTCTTGAGAAAGATATGAATCCACCTCTTCTCCCCCAGCTATGGGCTAATTAGTAGGACGTGTATCAGTACATCATTAAAAAAATCTTCAAAAAATTCTTACAATACCCAAATATTTTCTGGCTTTGAATAACCTGCAAAGCATTGATAAACCATAAAAAAACAATCAATTAATCTCTCTTCTACATAGGTATAAACAATTACTGAATACAATGTTTCTTCAATTTTACATCCTTTCGGTGAAGCTAAAGTTTTTATCATTTTAAACCATTAGGCGATTTCCTCTAAGGAAGATCATATGTGTAAACATCTTTTATGAAGAAGAAACGTTCATAATATTTTTTTATATGAAGAAATATATTTATTTAATAAAATATTTTTGTATTTTCAAATGAATAAATTAGAAACAAATCACATGCAACAGCATGTGCTAATCACACTGTCATCAGTGATAATATTATACCAAAGTTTCAGATGTTTTAATTATAGAAAAATCTTTTCTCCAAAGAAAAAATATTTCTCCATTCCCAAGGCAGTTGCTTTATGGTCTTCTGTAATGAAAATCGCTGAAGTATCTTCAACGAAATATTACCTTGAATTTCTTTAGTAGTGATGAGCCATATCTTATGCGGCCCGCTGGTCATAAAATGTTCCCCAACTCTGGAAAAGTGTAAAAAGTA
The DNA here is from genome assembly GCA_903632075.3 of Acanthosepion pharaonis. Classification (NCBI taxonomy): domain Eukaryota; kingdom Metazoa; phylum Mollusca; class Cephalopoda; order Sepiida; family Sepiidae; genus Acanthosepion; species Acanthosepion pharaonis. The sequence continues at coordinate 53,429 of CAHIKZ030004826.1, forward strand.
AAATTTTGTAAAAGTAATATCCGAGTTTCGATACCTATTCCTAAGTTAATTATGAAATAAATATCTTTCTGTCAAGATTTTATCAGTAAGAAAATATTTGCCGCACGACATTATCTTTTCCAGTCGACGTGACCTGCTACAAATTTACAACCGAAATTTAGTACTGCATATAAGTTGCTTTTATTTATTTTTTTTTTTAGATAAAGTGACATATTTTAAGGGAATTCTTTCTCGCTAAGATAAAAAATAATTTTGTTGACATATTTGCGTAACGCCGGCTACGTTTTAATGAATACTTTTAAAATGTTCCTTTTTTTTCCCAATCCAGCCCCTTTCATTTACTTGTTTTTATTGATTTTTTTTCTTTTTTTTTTAATTTTCATTTAACATCTTCCATATCGATGAAAACTTAAAAAACAAAACCCGAAAGTAAAATGTGAACAGCGTTAAGTAAATCTGTTGTTGTCTGTCTTAGAATGAGCATGACTGGATAGTTGAGCAAGATAGTGGAACTTATGTGAGCCTTATCTGTATATGATGAGTGATATTAGATTCTTTGCTAAAATGAGTCTGATACTAATGACTATTTGACATATCACTAATAATAATAATAATAATAATAATAACGTGTGTGTGTTTGTGTATAATCTGGGCTCATCTTTTACTTACGCATCTCTTAGACACGGAAATAAATGTCAGAAAAGGCTGTATTTAATTTACGCTCGACACTGGGGATTTGGGGGTAAAGTCAGAATATCATTGCACCAATATATGCATCTATATTGTCTTTTTAAAGGTTTATATTTCTATCTGTCACACACATACAGAAGTGTATCACTATATATATTCACTTTATTTGTGATATATCAGTTTATTACCTCTCTCTCTCATATATAAATATGAGTGTAGGTAAAAAAAATATTGCCTGTTGTAATTTAATTTTAAAAATACAAGTTCGGATTCTTATTTTTTGAGTTATAAACCATAAAGTTTCTAGAAGGCCAGAAAAATATATGTGGGGGTTACCTTCTCTTTTTCTACTCATAATTCTCTTTTCAAATAATTGATAATCTGGATACAGGAAGAAAGGAAAAAAACTGTCATAGAATTCAAGATTTTGGACTGAGAAAGGGCTGCAAACATTCATATGAGATTAGTAAATGTTTATAGAGAGGCTCCATTTGATGTAAGCACAATAAGGAGATTGGGCAGTAGAGTTAATGTCAATCTTAAGGAGAAAGGAGAATCTGATTTTAGGAACGGGTTCAGCAGTGGCAGGTCAAATGTTGATGTGAATGAAATTATGATCAAACAGGCTGCTGTTCCTAGTGTAAATGACAGAAGAAATATTGCAAAACTTTATGAAAGAGTCCAGGTGAGCCATGGTAATTACTGCAGTTTGGTCAAGTTTTTTGGTTACTTAAACGTTTGTGCAACGATGTTTCTTATCCTAAAGATTCTGATGTTGCATAACACTGAAAGCACTTGTCGAGGCAGGATAGTCACAAGAGATGAGATCTATGTTCACCACTATGGATATTTATTATGTTTGAAATACATGACTGTTGCATAAGGCCGAAGGGGAAGTGGGGGGGGGAGCCTGGTCCTCAGTAACTGTCCTAGTTAATTGCAAAAAAATAGAAGCATACTTTTCCTTTTCGTGGCTCAAAATAATTAAGGAGGCCAGTTTGATCTACACGTGCGTACACGCATTCGCAACCAATGGAAAAGATTGACAGCCTGCAGCCGCCGACTAAAGCCATGTACACGCACACAATAGAAGAGATTAACCAGCAACCGTCTACTAAACCTTTGTCTACGAAATTACTGACATATTAGGCTGACCGTCATAAAGTAAGTGTGTCCTCACATCTTAATAAGAACACATAATTACTTTATAAAACAAACTTCACTACAAGGAAAATTGAATATTTTATTGCTATTGTATATTTCTGAAAAGAATATATAAAATGTTATTTCAACTGACGTTCTGCTTCTACTGTCTTCAGCGAATAACCTTTTGTTTCATTTAAAAGATATATTGTTAAATGTTTGGAATCTCGACTCTCAGATAGCAACAAAAACCCGGGTAGACGGATACCCAAAAGGTAACAAGCTCAGCAGGAGGCGAGGGCCATACTGTTAGAGAGTTTATACCGAATGACATCAATGACAGTTCTGACATCTCTTTGAGTGCATTGTCAGAATAAGTTTTCTTCACTCAAAGCCACATTTGAAAATGAGTTATGTGATTTTGTAACTTGACATTGTAAGGTCTTACTGCTGCTTAATGCCCAGACAAGAAATCACAGTGCATAGCTGAATAATCCTACTTCATCTACTTTACGCTCCAGAGCTGTCACTGAAAAACCATCTATGAAGATTCTTTGAGGTAATTGTACACGATCTCATTCAAAATTGGGATAAAACGACTGAGAAAAAAGATGACTTTGTCAAGTACTGGATTTGGAATTTTGAGATCTTTTGGTATATTTTATGTGCCTCTACTCTTAAATCTCTTCTAATTGATGAAGATCAAGCATTACCTTTTCACCGACCTTCAAGTATATTAAGTTTAACTTACTATTTATATATTTTGTATATTAGTTTTAAATGCAGGACGCATGGTGAAGAGGAAATTTTCTAAATTAGAAATAACATGCGAGATGAACGTATTAATCTTTTTAGCACCTGCTCTATATCTATCTAATTAATGAATAAACTCTCCGTTGATTTTTCATGTCTATCTTGGAGCATTCATTTTATAGATTAACTGCCCAGGAATCTTTCTGGAAATACATATTCTATTGCGCCTAGGGGCTGAAATAACTGTTTTTCCCCTTGGTGCCAATAACTTTTTTTTTTTAAACCAGATGTCTAAATAATGGTTTTTAAAATATTTCTATATACTTAAACAAATCGAGACTTTCTCAGTCAATAGTTTAACATTTAGCACTCTGTATCATTTATAAATATTACTTCCCCCTTTTACTGTATACGGAATCCCCTCAAAATACAATGCTTCATATATTAGTTCAACATTTTTTTTTAAATTTCATTTGCCTGGCTTTCAATTTCAGTCAATATTGTTTTAGGTGTTGCCATATAAGGATATGACTACATAATCAAGAAATTCAAATTCAACTTGCATTAGCAGGACTAATATTTGTTTGGCGAAAATTGTCACCTACAGAGTAATAAAGGTTTTAACTCGCGTCAATTGTATGCATTTTCTGAACAGCATGCTTATGTTCATGTTTCTGTGAGATACAAGACCACTCGCTAAAGGAGACATTACTTGAGAGTTCAGTAAGATTCTTCCTATCTATAAAGTAGGCATGCCTTCGGTACACCGTGAATTTCAGAGTCTGGTGTGGCTGTCTAAATAGACATGAAATTATAAATATCTGTCAACAATGGATTCTTCTTCTATGTTCCGTTTTCCTTCAGGCCATTGATAATCATGGCTCTCCAGTTTCCTGTCCGTTATATCTCTTAGTATCGGTTGCCTTTTCGCTATCTCTCCTATTCTCGATTCAGTCAACCATTTGTACAAGCTCGTTAGGTAGTTTATGTGCCGCTTTCCTTTGTCCCTCTTGCCTTCAATATGCTCTGTCAGTGTCAAATTTTCTAAGCCCTCTTTCCTCATTATGTGCATTAGGAATTTCAAGTGTGTTTTTCTGAGGGCGTTTAAGCACTCTTGACGAGTTAACGACCAACTAACTAGAGATCGTGTCTCAATGAAAATCACAATGGAGGGCAAAGGGAAACCAGTCTATCAACTATCAAGAACATTCCTGACTCAGTGGATAACTAGACAAAATTGCTTGACTCACTTTTAACATTAATAGCGACGAGTTGCTAATGTTCAGGTAGATATAATTTGGTGTAAAAAGACATTCAAACATACGAAATTAATAAATTATTTCTAAATAAATATCGATTAAAATTACAGCGTGTATTTCTAACTGATAAATGCTTACATTTTTATAATTAAAACAACGTTATTATTTCATGATGCCATTTTGGGCGCAATCAGTGGCAGACAGAAATAAACAATAATTATGAAATATTTTTCAGAATTTAAAAAAAAATTTAAGCCTTATAAAATATTTAGTGTGAACATTTTTTCTCTTTATACATTGCAAAGTTCACATGATCTACCAAAGCAAACTAAAATGTTTTACCACAAAACAATATTTCACTTTATTTTACAATTCTACATTTACCGACTGAGGGCATAATTTTGACCCTAACAATGTTTGCCTCGTTAAAAATTAAATGGAATTTCATACTTCTTTGGAAACATGTAAAACTTACCCCCGTTCATATAATAACTTATTGAGATATCATAAATAGTAATGGAATTTATATTAAGAGAAATATTTACATTTTTTTTTTTTTTTGCAAGAAAATCTTAATAAATAAAGCCGCCTGTACAGTAAGTACATAATTATTTTAGTGAAATAATTAAAAAAAAAATGAATTTCTGTAGATTTTGGAATTGCAAGCATATAATGTTTCGGTTTATTTTTCAACATTCATTTTTTTCGAAAAAAAATCAAAATAAATTTATCTCTGTTCCTAGACTGTGGACAAAAATAATTTTAAAATGAGACTATTTTCACTTGTCAGTGTTGCTTAACATCTATGATAATTGAATTGTTACGTGATTAAAATGATTTTTGGTAACGAGTGTCACTCATGTAAGTGTTCTCTACTTGAACTATCCTGAATTCAGCTGAGCAATGTCAGTTTTTTCTTAGAATGATTTAATTTGCTTTTGAAATTTATAATTTACGATGTAAAGTCGTTTTCTCATGGGTTTGTGTGTAACAACTGTTTTAATGAATGAAAATCCTCTCCAACTAAATAAGCATACACTAATCAAAATTTGCAAATGATAATATGGCGTAATACATCGAGGACAACTTTAAAATGTGTGCACATGCGCTTTGATTAGTTGTGTAAGTTTCATTAAAAAGAAGTAATCGAAATAGATTATCTTAGTTTAGTCTGGTAAAGAGTAGCAGCAATATAGCATTCAATGAGGATCGAACCTTACTACACAAACTATGGTCTTTGAAAGTAACTACAATGCGAGAATGTATATATATATTATATTGATTAGTGTCTCAAGTAAGAACTGAGAGATACATTATTTAAGTGCTTTATTTCATTTTCTTAAATAGTCTCGTCAGAACGAGACTTCGATATGGATACCATACATGGACCAAATTCGTTCAGAAATATTCAAACTGTCGGCTATATACAATTGATTTCTGAGTTCGATGGTTAAATTGGTCCGAACGAGTGAAGCGTTTAGGTTTCAGCGAAAATCCTTCTTCTTCGAGCCTCGTGGACTGGTGCTACAGAATCACAAACAACTGTACAAGATAACAGAAACCACATCATTTGAGGACTTTCAACAGCAGCAACAACTAAAATAAATAACATCTGAAACTCGAAGAGGAAATAATGTCATAAACAACATGTTGACGTTCCCCACTACCTGAAACAAAAGGTTAGGAAGGAAACCTCCATCAATAATAAAAAAGCAATAATTGCTACTGAATTTGAGAAATCTATTTTCCTGAAAAATTGTTTTAAGAGAAAGTTTTTGTAAATATCTACCGAGAGCAGCACTGAATGTTCGGTCAATGAGTGCCGAATGTTTCCTTATAAGGAAACGGCTAATATTACCATTGCCTTTAACCTTTGCAAAAAGAATTGAGAGCTGAATTTTTTTATCGGTTTAAGTGTATTTGGAAGGGCTACAACGAGACTTGTTTCTGAAATCTTCTCAGAAGTAATTTCTTTGTCTTTCACTTTTAATTTACAAATCCCGGCAACCACTTCTCATAGGAGCTTCTGTGTCAAAGAGAATTTAATTAATCTAAACGTCCTGAACTTTGATAAATAGAAACAAATGACAGCCTTATTGTGAAGATTCAAACAGGAGAGAGGAGGCTTAAATTGCCAGTGATCATATTTTGTTCTCAATATCCTTGTTGTGGTCATTTGTTATTTCTTTATGAATTTATTATATCGAAGCGAAGGGGGTCTTACATGAGTTAATGAAACCGTCACTAGGAAAAAAGTGGGTATCTGCGTGACACTGTCAGCTATTGAAATCGCTCATGTCCTAAGTAATCAATTCTGGGATCTGACTGATTTGACAGATTATCCAAAACATATGCGCCCAGGTGAAACTGGTTCAACTTCGACGATACTTTTAAGGAGATTAGAGAAAACATAAAGATACGTTCTTATGATGTCCTCTTTTATATCTGTGTTTAGAATTCAAAACCAGGGACTGGGTCAATATTTAAAGCTAGGTTTAGTATGAAACAACACCAAATGAGGAATGTTAGGGGTGAAAAAATAACTGTTAGTCTTCTAGATGCTTACCTGTAAAATAAACATTCGAAATCTTTGCTTTTACCTTGGTTCGAAAACCGATTGATTTCGATCGGTCCGAAAAAATGGCTTTGGTATTGATTTAGTTTTAATATCGAACTACACTGGTATTTTTCATGTTCTTTGTATGATTTACATTCAGACTATTGTCCTAATCTGTGTTGTTATCATCACAACGTTTCTGCTGTTGTACCTTCCAGCCTTATTCAGGTGATTGCCAATCTTGATGGAGTTTCGAATTGAACATTTTTATTTAGTCTACAGGAGTATATTATTATCGTTCCGCTTCCCATTTCGTCTTGTTCTTATTTAGTAGCGTTCAGTTTATTGCTCGCTCTGTTTCCACCGAGTAAAATCTGCCCTATCCAACCAGGGATCGAACTCACAATTGCTATGTCACCAAATTCACAAATTAACGCTTTCATCCACTAATACAGGGATATGTCTGGATTAACAACCTTTATGTATTGGATGCTTCTGATGACGTAGTAGAAATTAAAAATTTGTATTAAATTTCACAAATTAGTCACCATAATTTATGTCTGATTATTTATTTTTTTTTTTTTTTTTTTTTTTTTTTTTAGTGGGCTTACGGCTATATGTCACGTCGTCCCCCGGTCGCAGCGTCGACTGTGTCGTTCGATCCCGGTCGCGGCGCCAATCGTGACGTCACGTGCTCTCCAGGCTCTGATATCCTGGTCACGGACAGCACCAACTGTGACGTCTTCGCCGCGGCGTCAGCTGTTCGCTCCTCGCTGCTCCAAACGTGACGTTCTAACCCTTTGGTTAGATTGATACCAGCCTCGCCGTTCCCAACCCGCTTCCAACGCCTGGTTACCAGGGTAACTGCACTGATCTCCAGTCTGCCTACCCACGTTGTGAATTGATCTTAGACAGACCAGATCAAACAGGGGTTGGGGCCGTAATGCAAGTTGAGTCCAACGGGGGCGATAACACACAATTATGTATAAAAGAAAATAAAATAAAAACTCACAAGGTCCAACGTATCAAAGAAAAAGGTAACAAACTTTTTATGTCTATTTGCTCGGTACATAGGACTATGTCTACTTCCCAAACCGTTCTGTGGATTGTGGCACGACGCTTTTACTAGGCAACTTTAAGGCTTCAAGTTGTCTGCTCTCTAAGAAATTTGTGTTTTGGTGTGTCTTTGGACGAAAGTCGAAAAAACTTATTTCTGTGGTCTTGATTCTAAGTCGCTCTTCAAACTACTTGTTCTTGGTTGAAGAAGAGTCCAGAAGTGTGCGTGAATCTTGGTCAGCTATCTTGACGCGGTTTCAACACTGGGCGCTCATCTCTGCTTGTCGTCCACGGCTGAACTCTTTCGCCGTCCGCGGCTGAACTGATTTCTGTCGGTTGGGGTCTCGTTTTTATTGACGCCGTCAAAACTGGGGTGGGTCTGTCGGCGCCAGGGGTTCTTCGATAATTCTAAATACGTATCCACCCTTATTTCTGGTTAGGGATTTTTCATTTTTTTTTCCATTTTCGGTAACTCACTCTCACTCCCTTACTGTGCCTCTGAGGGGCGTGTACCCGCTTCTTCGTATCGGCTCCTTACACTTACACTTCTGACAGGGGCGTCGACCGATTCTCCTCGTGCGTCACGTGACCGCTCTCGGCCAATGAGGTCCTGGTCGGCTATCTTTCCTCCTCCTTCGTGTGTCATGTGATCTTATTTAGCCAATGACGTCTTTAGTCGGGCGTGGACAATCCGTGGCTTTGTTTTGGGAAAGAAACACCTTGCTTAAAAAAACAAAAATATTAATTTAAATCGCCCTTATCATGAGCGACTGAGATGACACCTTTTAACACGTGGTATTTGTCAAGCAGTTTATCGCTAATTGGATATGATCTAAGAAAGGAATTTCTCAGACTCGTTGGCGTTTCTGAAACGGAATAAAAATATTTCATTTTCCCTCCGCTCGAAGGTCTGAGAATACAAATCTTTATTATCTCAAAAAAAATTTGCCAGCGACCACCTTGTGTGGCTTTTTCTAATTCTGGAGACTGTCTGTGTTTTCGTATTAATGGTTTGTCTTCATATCCTTAGATACACTTCCCCACCCACTTAGACCTTTACTATCATTCCAATGACACACTTCCCACTTGTTACTTATCAATATTTTCATTGTCCCTAAACTTCGTTTCTCCTTTTCCCTTGGGTGACGACCAATTGATAACAAACTTCCATTTTTCGCGGATCCGCGGAAATCGGTCAGATGCTTGACCTGAATATTTTTCGACACCTGTTATCTGTTAGCCGTGTGTGTGTGCTCGCCTATGACCTGTTTTCGTATTATTTTTCTTTCTTTCTTCTTCGTTTTCTTTCTTTCTTCCAGATCGCTTGAATGTAAAGAAAGAATTATTCTTAAAACCCAAAATATTTTTCGGCCTTAAATAATTATTAAATGGTTGATAAACCGTAAAAAACAAATCATATATCTATGAATATTTCTCTCAGCTCGTCAGGTATGCATGGTGCCACATATATCACGTTGACACGCCGGTTCTCGTACGATCACAGAAGTTAAGCAACGTCGAACCTGGATGGGTTAGCGCTTGGGAATAGCTGTGAATTTGGACGTGCGGGTGGTATAATAGCTCGAAATGAGAAATTGGAGAGCCAGTTGGAGTTCCAGTCGGGATCGTTACATTCAATTATGCGAAAATACCACTGGAAAAAGTATGAATCTATCACTTCGCCCTCCAGCTATGGGTTAATTAGCACTGCTTATATCTGAAAATCATTATTTCCAAAAGAAAAATAGTACCATATTCACTCGAAAAACCCCCCCAGATCTCTTACAACCCCAAAAAATGTTCCGGCTTTAAATAACTTGCAAAGAATGGATAATCCGTAAGACATATCAATCAATCCGCTTTTTAATGTCAATATGAGTAGTGAGTAGTTTTCTAACTTCCTTGTATTTATAAAATAACAAAAACTAAAAAAATTGAATTGTTTTCCTAAAAACCGAATGTTTAAATATTTTCGATGGCACGATAAATAAGTTATATACATACTGTATTTCATTAAATTCCTAAATTTTAAGCTCATTTGTTTTCTCTCAATTAAGATTCATAGAATAGGCGATAAATACAGCTCCAAAAATAGAGCAACAAAATAAACTTGAACATAAACTAAACTTCTGTTCAGAAGAACTTGAATTTGCTTTGATTGCTTTTCAGACTGTACAAAATTTTGAATCAATCAGTCGCCTGTTGCATTTATGAACTGAATATTGATGTGAACCTTGCCCTATATAATACTCAATCTTTGTGGTTAATATTCACTACTGAACAAGGTGCATTGTCAAGGAAGAAGACTATTGAAAAATAAATTATTACTGAGTAAAATATTTTTTCATCATTAGGCTACGGATTTAATCATGTATCTATATACTTTCTTTTACACGATAAACTTTAGCAAAATTTACATTATATATTATACAAGCTGGATGGAAAGAAATAGGCCTCTCTTGCACGAAACAAGCAAGTATCAAAATAGATTTTTTGTCTGCTTTTGCTCTCATCATAAACTGCCTCACCGGGATTAATCCGAGGAAAGCAATGAAAAGGGAATGATACGGGTCAGTAGAGAGAAAGGTGAAGTTGAACATTGACATGATCAAATGATTTAAGATCCTGAGAACTGTGCTGTGTGAATTAGGTTGTAGGTCAAGCACATATGTAGCGAACAGGTAAATCTGTTTACTTGGGAAATTTTCTTTCTCTCAAACCTATTGCATCTCTCGTTGCCTGTGTATTTATCATAGATATTTAGTAAACTGAGTTTTGCATATTACTAGTGTAATTTGTCTTTACTGTTGATAATGGAGTGTATGTATTTATATCAGTCTTTGAAGATAAAACAATCGGGTTGCATTTTAAGTATGTTTTACATGTAGAAAAGCTAAGCAAAGTATTAAAAAACAGAAAAAATCGTTAGCAACAAAGAAATGAATACTAATCTATTACGTAATATCTGTTCTACTGTTGTAATGACAAATGTACGCGTGTGTAAGCTTTAATACAGCTATATTCAACTGAGAATACAAAGTTCGCATATAGTGTCCTTTTATAGCCCCAGTAAACAGAAATAGTTCTCTCAAAGAGGATAGTAACAAAACAAGGGGAGACCACTTTTGCTTATTCATAACAACTATATAGAAGTGAATTCTGGACAATATCTCCACAGATAAGAGAGCTGAAGCAACAGAAATGTGGTTCTATAAAAACTTTCTGAGAATACCATGGACCGAACATGAAAAAAGATGAGGCTTTACAGAAAATAGAAAAAAAAAGAACATTAAGCAGAGATATTTGAAATATTTTTAACACCAAGAGACATTTTCAAATTTTAGGGCACATAATGAGTAAATTTTAGGGCACATAATGAGTAAAGAGGGCCTGAAAATTTGATATTCACAGGACAGATTGAAGACAAGAGGGCCCGAGGAAAACCAGACATAACCTACATAGTTAGCTTGAGTGAATCGATGTCAAAACAAGGTTTAGAAAAGATAAAATTTATTAAGAGCTGCAAAGATCAGGAAATTTTAGAGTCATGATTGTCAATCGTACTGTATTTTATAAAACAACATTAGGATCGTCGTTAATTTCTTTCATATTAAGCAAAAGGTACAAATACTAAAAGGTCTGAAAATATAATTTTCATTATTTGTGAAAAGTTTTCCACATATTTGAATATCTATGATATATTTTTTTATAAAAAGCTTTTAACTAATTTTCATCCTATACAAGGCCGAAGAGCCACTCGCGGTAAAGGGTTACTGAAGGGAATTTTTGTGTGAGCAGTAAGAAGCGCAGTTTATAAGGATACACGAGAAAGATAATGTGAAAGAAAGAAAAAAAACGACCTGTAAATAAACTTAGTTCATTTAATAATTTCACGTGGGCTGGAAGAAAAAATTCATGCAATTCCGAGAAGAGATTCATATGTTACGTGAACTATTTTATTCTATTACACACACATATTGCATTACTCTTCAATTACGAATTGAGTTCTCTGTGCCACTGGCGTATTTCGTAAAGAAAAACGTTTAAATTTCCCTTTCTCTTTGCTGTGTGACGATAGCCTAGGGGTAGGATCTCTGATTGACGGCTTGAAGCAATCTGACGTCCAGCCACACTGAAGAGCTGTGATACAGCGAAAAGTCTGTGGATGACATATATATATATATATATATATATATATATATATATATATATATATATAATGCACGGTGGTAATGCCATGACGGCTAGGATTGAGATTCACTGCATTTACTTACGTAAATTATGTGTTAATACCATGAATCCATCACTAGTCACCCCCATCTATGGATAAATAGCAGGACAGACTGTGTTCTATAGACCTGGGTGGCGACGGTCTAGGAGAACAACAACTCTGAATTCAAAACCTGTGGAGGGTCGATTGGGGACCTCGTTACGAGTTCTTTGTATCCAGCTCTTCCAAAACTGTGGTTGGTCCTGCTCAAGTCTTCACCACTATAATCAAATGATATGTGCGGGTAATCGATTCTATGAACTGCTTGGGCCTCATACGTCGAAAACCGCGGAAGAGTCATATATATATATATATATATATATATATATATATATATATATATATTAAATTCTGATGTTATAAATGGACGTTTGCTCTCTTCGAATGGCACCAAGCATGTCTGTTGTTAGCATTCATTATCAGGCGAGTCATTTTTTATTGACAGAGAAGCAAAGAAATAGAAAAAGCCACACTCTTCATCAAATGGAGCAAAGTAAAACAAAGTAAAATGTTTCTTAATTATGCAAGTACATGAACTGCTTAACTAGAATGCTCACATGATCACCTTCCATATTTCGTGAGAATCTTCATCTTGAAATTGCTGACGATATATTTGGCAGATACGGCGTCACACATTGACATCAATTGTATAAAGGAACCTCGGGGGAGAAAAAGTGACATTTTTCACTAAATTAAAAATCTCACCTGAGAGTAAAAGAAAGAAAATAAAGAATATCTCAGTCCCAAGTGTTACCTTAAATATAGAATAGGTGAGATAAATATAAAGGTTGGTGATCAACTCTGTTGTAAATGTAACGTGGGCATCAGGTGATTGTGCTCCTTGTCTTTTCTGAATGAGACGAAAGAGATATTTTGAATATTCACTGACTGATATCCAGGTAGGGAGTGAAAATGTCAGTCAGGCGGAATTCTGCAGCTGTACTCACAAGCTGCATTGACATTGAGCAAGAACACGTTAGGTGATATCTTTCCATATATCAACATCTCAGCGACAGAAATAGAAACCTCACAGGGATTTGACTCTGTATGGGTCATTTTATATTTAATGTTTCTCTCTCCCTCACGCACACAGAAAATAGGGGAAAATGCATTTACTATGCTTTTGATCTCTGTATTATCTATATGCAAGAGTTGGGAATGGTAGACATTAATTTCTTTTGAGTCATCCATTTCTTAAGCTGAGAAATGTATAGATATGTTTTAACTTGATTAACCTAAATCGAAAACTAATCCCCCCCCACTCCCCCTCCTCAGTCAAGTACGCCTGGGGAGATAATTTCCGAGCTCCCCTGCCACCGGTCGGAAAAAGAGATGGCTGGACAAACAAACTCGATCTAGCGTGTCTTACTAGACTTTTTAAAGACCGTGTCTTACTTGGCAACCTTTGCGATTGAATGTGATTTGGCACGAGAATTAGTCTTTGAGGAACTCATCGCGAATTTAGCTTCAATGAAAGTTCGAAAAATGCATTTTTAAGCTGTTTTGGAACTGGTTTTAGTCTTCGTATTTTTTCAATAAAATACCGATTCGTAATTTTGCTCTCTACTTTTTGTAAAGAAGACCCCCCACAACCCCTAAAGGTATTTTCTTGAGGCCCCCTCGGGTTTCGAGGCCAAGCACGTGACCTCCAAATCTTATGTAGTTATTCATAAGAAACCGGAACATGTTTTTTTTTTTGTATATTGTTCTTTTGAAAATTCTAAAGATTTTTTTAAAGTTATGTAGAAAAGTTTCGATTTCTAATGTAACACCTCAACCGAAAACCTAAAGAGTCGGCTCTTTATCTTTTTGCTTAACCCTGTAATGTCGATATCTCGATAATAATTTTCTACCCAGCAACCAAAGTTATGACCATTTTTCCAAAATATATTTTGCCGATTAGTTTTTCAGGTCACCGGAAAATCAAAACTTTAAATAAAATGCTCTATTGTGTTTAAATTTGTTGTATGAGTCATGCCCACCAGAAGATCAGAAGAGTTAAACGTTTAAAGACATTTATTAACTAACTTCTCACACAGAGTTTGGAGTTATACCTATACTTATATTGTTGCAATAAAAGTAGAACAGATATTTAAATAGAATTCAATAATTCATGATCATGATAATTTTTCAAATAAGGTCTGATTCAATAAATATGGAATTCACATCCTTTAACAACTTAAACAGGACCAAGGCGCAATGTTCAACTCTGGGGGCGGGTGGTCAGATTTTTAGTTAGTATTAATTATGTGTGTTTTATATATATATATATATATATATATAAAAAACATTACTATGTGTTTATATATTACTAAGAAATGTTTTTCAGCGTCTGCTACAGATTCATGAATAGAGATATACACGTATTTATTTGCTCCGTGAACACTGATAACGAAACATTCCTTTTAGTGTTTGTGCATGTGTTAATACAGCATAAGTAAAGTCTGTGAGCAAAGTTTTCCAGAAACTTTTTATTTAAAAAAAAATGTTCTCTAGTTTCCAAACCGAAGAGCTCTGGGAACGTTTACATATGTCTAAGAAAACACCAACACGGGAACAAATATTAGAAAATGTTATTTGAGAGTTCACAACATTTCCGTGTTTCTTTATATTATCCCCCCCCTCCATATTTGTCTTCCATGAACCCGGAAACGATGATAATGTACAATTACAACGCTGGATCGATAAATCCTCAAACTGATACATAAGCTGAATTTTGATCAAAAATTTTCAGTTTTCGATCTGCATCCACCATTGAATTATGTTGAAAAAGAAATATTTGTTATGCAATTTTTTTCAACATTAAGCTGCAGACCTATTGGTGTACATATCTATGATTATATTTTCAGTTATGTAAAAAGGATGCAATAACATCATACACATAGTCTACAGATATAACGTTATATGTCATCTCTTAAAACTAATAAATTGTTATCACAGCAATAAAAATGGCCTATTTGGAGACATAAATCATGAGTGATTTTCTTTGTATAATTATGCATTTGAAATATGAGGTAAAATGTAAAGACTTTAATACCGTTGATTTATTTTCCGTGTTTATTTATTTAATAATAAAGTACTTTGTTTTTGAGTCTTATCTAAAGCAGTGATGGATGCCAAAATATTATCTTGGTAGCGCAGAAAATATTTGACCGATAGACTATAAGTTCATTAACATTTGTTCTTCAATCTAAATGTTTCAAGTATTCCAAAGTAGATTTGATTTGCTTTTCTCACCATTAATAATACTTTTATTCATTTCTAAGATGAAGCATAGTCAATCGTTATTAATTGTTCGATTCATAGTTGTTTTATATTAACGTTTTGTTCCTCTTAACAGTAGTACAATCTGAGAATTGTGTTGAGGTGCAACGTAGCGTAAAGAAGAAGGAAATACCAGTTAGAAAATTGTTGTAAAGTTTGTATAACGCTCATAGTTGCTGGTTAGTATGACTGTAAAGAAAACACTGGAAACAAAAGAATGGTTTAATCACGAGAACATAGTAGTAGTTCAGTACGACTGAAAAGCGCTACGCATTTTTGCCCCCCTCCCGTTCCATGAGCAGATGTTCTACTCATAGCAGATGAACGAGTCCATGTTTCAATAAGTGTAGAGTATATTCGCCAGTCTTTCTACATAACAAAAATTAATAATGATTGACAATACTTTATCGAGGAAATTACTAAAATGTTCCTAACAGTGTATGTAAATAGAGATGACTGCATATCAGGCGATTGGGGAAGATAAGGAATGACGTCACACATTATGAAATGGACAAAGTCCGACAATTGTTTTAAGACATTTTGTGTTTATACATTATTTTTATAGATACAAATATTTAAGTAAATGCTCTGTTTATAATAAACAGTATTAAACAACATTTACCGGCCTGGAGGACGAATATTTTCTGTGAAAATGTCTCGGACATTCAGGGCGGTAAATGTCGTTAATACTGTTTATTAAAACAGAGCATTTACTTAAATATTTGTATCTATAAAAAGAGTGTATAAACATAAAATGTCTTAAGAGAAGGAATGCTTATATTGGTTGGAGGGGAATGACTGTAGTTGTCACATTAAGACAACCTCCCCGGGAGAAAGGCATGGGAATTTTAGTCTCACTGGAGGCTTATTCGTTATTGCTAATTCATTTGGTGACCAAGATCATGTTCTGAGTAATTGCGATAAAAAAAATGCGCCTGAAATTGAAAGATTTTAGAATAAAATAAAAATAAAAACATGATCATTAATTATAGCCATGACGATCGTCGATGATTTAATGACATTTTAGGAATGAGCCGTTTGACATTTAACGAATTCAAATAAGGAATGAAAAATACTTTTATGCGCATCCGAACGTGTGTAAGTAAAAAAAATTCTTTAAAGAATCTTTTTAGCAGTAGAAAGAAAACATTTGAACAACTATGTCGGTTATATTTTAACAAACTCAGCGTTTGTTACGTCCACATTGAATAATAATTACATCATTACACTTAGTGTTCTTGTGACTTACTAATTACTTCTTTGTCTCCCAAAGTCTGATATCGATAATTTATCAAATAACCACAGTGATGAAACATCTAAAACGTTCTTAATTTCCACTACACTCAACTTTACATACGTATAACTAGTGGCCACCATATTTGGAAGGTTTTATGCAAACTGAAGGGCATCACCATCATCGTCATAATGTTGCAATGCTTGCACAGAGTAGCGTGTTTTTTGTCGCTATTGTTCTTCACATTCGGTAGGTCAAAGGGATTTCAGTTTATGTCGTTACAAATCTGCTTGATATAGGTATTGGTTTGTCATCCTCTACTATCTCTTCCTTATGTAGGCTCCGACAAAAGAACAATGAAGTTCTTTTGTAGGTGCCTACACAGTTTCATCTTTAGCTCTCCAGCAATGCTCTGCAAATCTGCCTCTACGCTCTTTGATGATCTCTGATATTAGACAAAGGTTCCCATAGAATCGATCAGTGATTACACGATTTCTCCAAGTGATGTTCAAAACCACTCTTAACATTCAAGTGTAGGCTCCGTTCAATCTTCTTTCCAGTTTCGAGGTAAGGGTCTATGCTGAGCTACCATACAATATTGCACCAAAATTATAACCAGCAGTGCACTTGGTGATTTCGCCTTACCCTGCGGAATATTTATTTGTGTCCAAAAAGATGTGGCTCTCTATCTTCAAGGTATTATTTGCTCTAGTTTTTCTTTCTCAGGGAACAATAGCATAGTTTAATTCGGGATATGACATTCTGAAAACTGAAGGCACCCACAGGTGATGCAACCACGGAATTGCTGGTAAATGGTTGGAAACCACTCAACCATATTGATTGTTTCAAATCACATCCTAATTTAACGCTGATGTCGCTCAATCTATCAGTCACTGTACGTTATAGGTGAAGAGATGAGCTGTATGTTACTTAGTAGATATCTTCATTTTGTTTTTACTTGTTTATGATTGAAATGCACCAGCGAGTAGACTGTACAGATATGCGTACTCATAGAATGTTAAGTGTGCAGGAACGAGTACATCTGTAGCAAATATGAAGACTAATAAGTCAAAATTTGACCTAGTGAATAATTAGCTTGAGCCATCGTTTCACTAAGTAAAATTAATTGATTGACTTTCAAGTAAAGAGGATTCGTTTCAGCTGTGTCTAGGATAAAACTTACAATAGGCAAGGATTAGATTTTTTTTTCATTTTTCCATCTGGGTTTATTTTGTTACATCGACGGTTTAATGAAATCCCATACTTTGATTTACGCTTTCATAAAATGTTGCATTCTCTGTAACCATTGTGATCAATCCACCATAATCACTGGTATAAAGCCTTGCGGCCATATCATGTTGAAATACCGGTTCTCGTACGATTACCGAAGTTATGTAACGTCAAGTTTGGTCAGTAACTAGATGGATGACCACTTGGGAATCCAGGTGCTATAACCTTGGATGTGCGGGTGGTGTAATAGATAACGGCTTTGAAATGAAAATCAAGGAGCCGAGTTTCAATTCCAGTCAGGTTCGTTATATTTACTTACGCGAAAAATACTATTATTATTATTAAGAAAGGTATGAATCTATCACTTCTTCAACTATGGGTTAATTAGTAGGCCGTAAAATCATTATTGTCTCTAAAAATAATCTTACAATCTAAAAATATTTTCTGGTTTTCAATAACCTACAAAAGGTTGATAAGCCATAAAAAACATAAATAAAAATAATCGATTATGTAAATTTTATCGGTCAGCAACATTTAACATGTCATTAAAAGGTTAACTTAAACAAAGCGAATACGTTTCCATGTTGATATATTTTGGGTTTCATATTACGTTCTTTTTATCCCTTAAGGCCTACCGCAAAAATAACTTTTGCTGTGTTTCAAAGATGTTGTTATTGTTAAAAAACAAAACAAAACAAAAAACGAAGATTAGGTTGCTGTTTGCATTTTTAGAAACCCTTACCGATAAGGATCACGCGTTAAGATATCTCCATTCTTCCCACTCTTCTGCCACTAAGTTAGAGGAATCTTGACATGCTGACATCTTTTTCTATTTTAAACTTTTCTTGTTGGTAGAATCTGAGACCTGAGTTTCTCCAAGGTATTTCAAATGTCGCATTCTGATCACTTTGTTCTTAACAGCTGAAATACATACATACATACATAACAGCTGAATACAAACCGTATTTTTGTTGTTGTAAATGAAAGGGATCATTGTCTGTATTATAATGATCCAACTTTGTTGTCATGTTAAAACAAAAAAAAAAAAAATGGAAATTTTTGTCACATTTTAAAGGTATTACTTCAAGTCAATGTTTTTCCAACCTTTTTTTTTTTATCTCACGACATCGTTAAACTTCCGCAGCACATTTAAATCATGATGATCATAAAGAGTATACTTTTATGGTTTATTTATTAACAGGGAAAAACGATTTATTACACTTTGCAATGAAAAAGATAATTAAAATTCTTTAAAAACTTGTATTTATTTATTTTTCTGTTTATTATAATTTAACATTTAATAAGAAATCTGAGATTGACGTATTTTTTATATTTTTTTTATATCTCCTTTGCAAGGGCAAATTTTGGACAGACATACGCTTAACCCTTCTTTCAAAGACTCTTTTTAATTTTGTTTATTACAGAAATGCTTGCTTTTTATATTATTTTATATATTATGTATACGTTTATTTATTCTAACAATGATATGTTCATACAATCAATTTAAAGAAGTTTTAATTTTGATATATACTCTTATTTTGCTTTGGACTTCTCTTGAAAATAATTTACTCAATGACCTTTTAAAAAATTTTCATAGCACACCTACGATCCTCTCACGGCACACCGGTTGAAATTTACTGCTCTAAATTGACAGATAAAGCAATTTTTAGTCGAATTTGAAAACTTAATAAGTGTTTGGATTTAAATAACAATGAGTTGATTGTTGTGCGTTTGTTAAAAAATATGAAAAGAAAAAATATATCAGCAATGAAAGTGGAAAACAAACATAAAGATTACTAATTGCTGCATACTAAAAAGTTCCTTTTGAGTTCATATGAAGTGGGATGAAAAGAAAGTCTGTATATTTAATTTAACCCACCACCACCGATACATTTCCAATACACTTGCTTTCCTCTTCCTGACCTTCTATCATACCTAATGTCGTGTGTTTATTTACTTATTTTTAAATAATATAGCGTTCATAATTTTTACAAAAATAAAGGGCTAGGAAATCAATTGACCGAAATCGCCTGAAGATACTAAAAGGTTCAAATCAAGATAGCGGAATCGGATGATCTCCTAATTTATTTTTTTTTTAAAGTAAATAATTTTTTTTTCTTTCGGGTAGTGTAGTGCGGAAATTTTAGAAACGGAATTATCTTAAAATAATGTCGGGTGTATTTGAGCGGAAATTAGCGTAAATTGAATTTTTAGATACCGATTGCTTTTAAAATGCAGTGTCGGACATTATAAAAACCACAAAGGAAAGTGTCGGGTAGTGAATCCCGTTTCAGGCGGCAAATTCAAGCAAAAATTTCGATTCAGATAGCCTTTTTGAAAAAGGCTGTCGGACTTTGTCGACTCTGTCAGGCTGCAAGTAATGCATACTGAAATTTTATAATCCGAATGTTTAAAGTATCGGGTGATAATTACACGGACATTTACACTTGAAATGCTTTAAAAGTGGCTTTTAAACGTTATCGGTTGGTTATAACCGAAAATTATATTTTAGTTTCGGACTATATTACAAAAACTCTCGGACGTTGTCAAACGGTGATAAACGGGAAATCAAAACCTCCCGATCAGCGGCCTTGCTGCTGGATGTAATTTATCGTCACACTTAGGACGACTGTCGAATAGTAATCAAGTTAAATTAAAAAATATACCCTAAAGCTTTTAAAAGTTCATCGGGTAGCAATTAAGTTAAACAGAAAATTTAAACTCGGAATTCTTTTAAAATACCGTTCGGTCGTATCAAGTATTGTCAAGCATTAAATAAGGTAGACTGAAAATTTAGATTCGTAATTCTCTTCAAAAGGGTGTCAAACGTTGTCGCGTTGTAAGTAAGTTATAATGACATTTTAAACTCAGAACACATTACAAAACTTTACGGTTTTTGTTTTAGTCGTTTAATAGGTCCACAGAAACAGAAGAATCAAAATTAAATAACCCAGAACGAATATTTATATTCGTAATTAAGATGAGAAATCCTTCGATGTTGCATCATGAAATTTAGTGTTAATTCTTTTAGTTTTTCAGGCCAGAATCTTGTTGTTTTGGTCAAACTGTTTCAGGTTGGTCTATTCTCTAGTGCCCATTACGTGTATGTTGCATGGAGTTCAAGTGAAATTGTTTAATTGGCAAGAGAAAAAGGCTCAGAGTATAGTCTAGAAAATAAAAAAGGATGCAAGATGCGTCAACAAAAGGATTAAAACATCAACATATCCCTCGGCCGACAGGAGCAGAAATACTAAGTCTATTTGAAACTCTTTGAAAGTTACCGGATGTTACGCATAACTGGCAATAAGTCAAAATCAAAATGGTTTAATTAAAAGAACAAAGATAGAGATGCCAATTTCGTGGGTGGTAGCGAGAAACAGATGGAGACGAAACGTTAGCAAAGAAGCAAAATAAAAATTTGATAGAGGAGGGCAACAGAAAATGGCAGTCAAACTCTTTCTAGAAAATAAAAAAAATCCCTTTTTTATATGAAGTGAATAAAAAAACACACACATACATATAAATATATATGTGATTTTCTAAGCGTAGCTTAGATGTGGCACAAGGCCGAAAGTATGAGGGTCAGACTCACTACTCGGTCGTATTTTTTCTTACGGGACAAGCTAACCTTTACACCATGCGAAGGTGTCCCACACACAAAATAAATCTTTAGTTTAAGGGTTGAAAAATAGTATTTGTTTTCCTCCAGTAAATTTATATTTTTCAACACACCGAAGCCCGTCACTCTTAATCCCACAGATTGAATATCATATAGCTATATATTTTATTATTATTATTATTATTATTATTGCTCTAAACGTTAAGAAAAGTAGTTGGATTAAAAATTAAATCCATTCTCGAATTGAGGAGCCGAGTTCGAATTCCAGTCGAACCCATTGCATTCACTTACGTGCTAAATATCCTTGGGAAAGGTATGAATCCTCTGCTTCTTTGCCCCCCACCCAGCTATGGGTAAATAGCAGGACAGACCGGGTTCTATAGCCTTGGATAGCAACTGGTCTACCGCAGAAAGAAATGGCAACCTACTGTGAGAAAATATCTGCTTCATCAGTCATGTATCAAAAGATACATGATCGCCTAAGCGAGTATCACGCATGGCACATAACTGATTGAATTCTTTGAAAATGACGGTGAAATTTTCAAATTAAAATTCAGCTAATAATTGTATCGGCTACAGAGTTATTGATCCGCTCTCGTCTACATGCACACAGATAACATGCCTATTAGCTGAACCCGAGGGAAATCTATGTGTTGACAACAGAAATTATTTCCTATCTCGTCCCCCTGCTCTTCTCTTATGCTTTGCCTCTATCTACTCATTTGTTCCCTTATCCCTTCCGGTCTTCGTTTTCTGTCCACATTTTCATATAAATGTTATGCAAACATGATTATAAATTCATTTACTCCATATCCCACGAGAATTTAGTATGTCGCTATTTATTATGGGTGTGCAAAAGTTTCCAGCTAAAAATGTTTTCAACTGTCACTATTTTTCAAAACAAAACAGAAAACTTTTCAACACATCTAATATATAATCATTCCAGAGACTGAAAAATCTGGAAGTATTGTTTATAAATCCGACACGTGATTTCACGAGTTAGAGAAATCACATAAAAAATTCTGATTCTGTAACATTACCGTCGATTTTATAAATATTAAAAGTGATAGTTGCGAATGATATATGGATGCGGCTCGGAATTAGAAGTCGGAGGGCCAAGTTCGAATTCCAGTAGAGTTCGTTATTTTCACTTATACGTAAACAACTTTTATTCTCAAGTTAGCGCAACGACGTTAAAATGCTCGAACAAAAACAACCTTGTGACGTTTCTGCTATGTTATGTCACAATGTTTATATTCAGAAATCATATCATAATTACCTGATTATGTAATTTTTATTTTACAAATTAACGTTTCCATCTAGCTATGGGTTAAACTGTAGGACAGTCTGAGCTTTATACTGGCAGCAAACCACCTGCATACGGGCAGAAAATTAGTTCAGCAGATACACAAAAATAGAAAGAGGTGTAAGACAAAGACGTGTCTTCTCACCGGACTTATTCAACCTATGCAGCGAGGCAATTCTGAAAAAAATTACAAGTCCCACCAGGATTCATTATTGGCGGCCACAATCTTAACATCATAAGATATGCAAGGAAACTACAAAAGCTCCCACAGAAAGCAGCGAAGGGAAGCGAGAAGAAATGACTAAATATAAACTACAAGAAAACAGAATGCATGGTTATCAGCAAAAGGACGAGTCTAAAATGCAAATTACAAATCGGTAATACCAAACTTAGACCAGTACAAAAATATAAGAATCTGGGAAGTATTCTAACATAGGAAGGTAAGTGCGATACTGATATCCGATGACGAAAGATGCTTTCCAAAAGCTAAGTAGAGCATTAGGAAACAGAAAAATTCCTCCTATTTAAATGCATTAGTGGTGGGAGTATGGGAGTTTACAGTGTAAAGAAAGCGATCGTCCGCTGTTTATAACATCGAGCAAAAGTCATACGCGACGACCCAGAGACAAATGAACAAGAAATGGTCAGTATAATTAGTACCCTACAACGTAACAAATACATGACAGCAGCTCCTATAAACTGAGATCGAGGGGTTCAAGAGGATAACAACACTCAGAAAACAGTCTCGGTCTGGCTACCTACCCTATGTGAAGGGATTATCGAAAAAAATACAAAGATCTGTGGTCCATATAACATCAGGACGACTCTCAGAAATGGTTTAACACATCGCAGACACTTCTTTCGAATAAGATCTCTCATAGAGGTGAACATGATTAAGGACTTTGTTTGCCCCATCCCATGTAACTGTGATAAGAAATATAAAGGAGAAACAAACCGCCCCCTTAAAATAAAACTGCAGGGACACTGTAAAGCCGTAACACGGGGGGAAATAAAAAAAAAATCAGGAATAGCTGACCACATATGATGGAAAAGGGAGATCACCGCCCTCTTTGGGATGAGGTTGAAATAATAGAGAATATCACTGGAAAATACGAAAACCTATGGAATCAGCGCATATGCTAGGCCACAAAAATCTAAGCCGACCCAGCATAGAAATGAATACAATATGGGAACCAATAATACGGTGTACTACAGAAAAATAATAACAACAAAATTGCAATATGAGCTCTGGTAAAAATGATTACTGAGATATAGGTTTATAAGTCCCAAAGATTCAGACACATGGTACAGAGGATAAAACGTTGATTGAATCCATTGACTTGACCCAAGAGTTGTGGATTCAATACCTGGCTGAGGTGAACAAAAACTTGGAGAGTTAAAGAGAAATTTACTGATACTGAGACATTCGAAAGAGGCATAGCACGTGGAATTAGAACAATCTACTCCAGTGGACAGAATAAAGGATTCAGTTCGAAATACCAGAAGAAGACCGGAGCGTCCAACGACCGAAATGTCGTGAATATGGCAACAAAGATGTTGACAATAGTCCGAATAATGTAAATAGTGGAAATAATTATAATACCGCACCTCAAAAAAAATTCGTTAGAAACAAGGAAAAAAAGTATTGTTACGTGATATATGTCCTTCTATATGGTAGTAAATGCTGGACAATCTCCTCAAAGATGAAGAACAAACTTTAGGCAAGAGAAATGTGGTTCTACAGAAAGATGCTGAGGATACCATGGACTGAACATGCGAGTAACAACGAGATTTTAGAAAAAATGGAAACAAAAAGGGAACTTTAACATCAGGAAGCGGCAGTTGAAATTTCTTGGGCACGTAAGGAGGAAAGAGGGCTTGGAAAATCTGATACTCATAGGACAGATTGAGGGGAAAGTGAGATAGAGGAAAGTAGCGCGTAACGTACTTGACGGGCTTGAGTAAATGGATGGTAGAACAGGGTTTGGGAGAAAACTTATTAAGGGCTATGGAGGACCATGATCGTCTACGTCCTGGAGTGATACAGCCCATAATGTAGCCCTGGCGAAGCACATACTACGCAGTTAAGGAAAGTATCGTTGAGTTCACATTGAATATGATACCGACTACGATCGTCCTCCTTGTTCCTTAAGTGATAGTCAAAAACCTTTTTAATGCATGACTGACTTGATTACCTCACAAAAACAGTTTGAAAGACAAACTACTACAGTGTTAACAATATCAAGTTCATGAAGTAACTTTAGAAAAATTAGTATCTAGAATTGGGTTCAGAAAACAACCAACAAATATTTCCCTACTCTTGACAGTAGGAGGGAGAATTGGAATTATTGCCGAACTTAGTTTTTTCGATATTTCGTGATTCAGGGTCGCAGTTCTTTTTTACCAGTTTACTAACAGATCAATCAAAATCTAATTAGAATAGCTTAAAGTAAGTTTAAATCAACACACACTAAAGAAAGAAGGAATAATTTAATGAAAGATTTATGATATTCAATCCTTTACATTGTTTTATCAATGTATCATTATTCTACAAATTCTGACAGGTCAAACAACTGAAATTATGGCAAGTGACTCATCTGTTAAATTTCTATTAATTTAGTATGCTGTCATATGAATGGTGGCAAGCACATTGTCTGAGATACACACGCCTGTAGACATGTTCAGTCACTCAGTTATGTGCCATGCGTGATACACACTTAGGCAATCATGTATCTTTCGATACATGACTGACGAGGCAGATTTTTATCCTGCAGTAGGTTGCCATTTCTTTCTGCGGTAGACCAGTTGCTATCTAAGACTATAGAACCCGGTCTGTCCTGCTATTTACCCATAGCTGGAGGGAGAAGAGGTTCCATACCTTTCCCAAGGGTATTAGCACGTAAATGAATGTAATTCTTCAGTCCGAGCCGCTATCCATTATTCTGCCATGTTAATGAACCAAAATCGTTTTTAATAGGATCTGTGGTTGTTAAGTGGATTCTAAATCACTTTGTATTCATAGAATTTATATTTTATAATAGATAAATCAAGCTACTCCATGAAAAATTATTATGTTAGAAGTTATGTTATATATTTGATATAGCAAGAATTATTTCCCCGAAGGAATTGTACCATTATCGAAGTAAGCATGAATTTAGATCCCACACTTGTTATTAAGTTGCAAATTCGATTGAAATATGCCTTATTTAACAAGTTAGAGCATTTTAATGGTATTCCTTTATGTGCTGCGTGTCTTCAGAACGTAGGGGATGTGGCTCTTCACAACTTCCTGTCCTTTGTAGCTCTTAATTAAATTTGTTTCTTGCTATATTTCCTAATCTCCGTTCTGTTGACCATTTACATAAGCTCGCTATGTAGGTTATACATTGTTTTCCTCTATCTCTCTCGCATTCAATATGTAATGCGAGTGTCAAATTTTCCACGTCCTCTTTCTTCATAATGTGCCCTAGAGATTTCAATCTTCTCTTTCCGATGTTACGTATAAGTATTATTTTTGTTTCCATTTTCCCTAAAGTTTCGTAGTTGTCCAAGTGTTCAGTCCATAGTATTCTCAGCATCTGTCTGTAGAACCACATTTCTTTTGTTTCAAGCTTCCTCTTCATCTGTGATGAGGTTATCTAGCATTCACTGGTACCGATATTGCATAGCATTTTAGCTTTTTTCGTCTCATTTTCTGTTAAAACACTTACGAGATATTTAAATGAGGCTAACAAAAACAACGTTATGTTGTGGTGTCTGTGCTATGTGATATTACAATGTTCATATGCAGAAACCATATCTCATGATTACGTAAATCTTATTCAAAAGTTTTTTTGGTCTGTAAATGTTAGTATAGCTAACTTTTCTTGTTGACAAAGGTTGCAGATATTACTATGATTGTTGTAAGGTTTATATATATATATATATATATATATATATATATATATATATGACGATATTAAAAAAAAATCTCTGGTCTATCCACTATTAAAATTAACATTGACTTTTTTTTAAATCTCTTCTTTGTCGGGCCGAGAACTTTTTAGCATTCCTTGTATGATTTTATATATATTCTTATTCGCTGACGCAAACTGTTCATCTAAGGTTTTATGTTATGTCCATCCAGGGTGTAGACGATCATGTCTCTGCACAGTTTCTTTATTATTTCTGAATCGTCATGACTTCTTGGGAAATATACTAAAGTGGTTTTCAGTTGCTTTTTCGACAGTTTAAATTTAAAGATTTTTTTCTTTCTCTCTTAGATTTACTGCAACCCAAGGCTGGAGATCCCCGTTCACTTTGCTATTTTTTACTCAGGCGTTAGTTGCAAAATAAACATTGCAGGCGAGGTAAGAGGTTGAACTCGCTTATTCCACTTTTTTTGTTAATAATCTTAACGCAAGCAGTTTATCCAACGTTCGATTCCTACTCGTTTTATTAAAAGCCACAAACTAATATTGTTTTTCAGTTTTATTAATTCTCGTTTCATTATAAAAATGAATAATATATTTCTGACCGACTGCTTTCAGACATCGTTCTCTCCATGTTCAAATTCCAGGCTTGAAAAACATATAGTCCAAGAGTGTAAATATTTGAAACCAAAACTGTAAAAGCGGTTGTTGGTTGTTACTGTAAAATTCAAGCTTCAAAGTTTAGCTTAATGTATTCGTGCGTAACTTACTTTTAACGTAGAAAGTAGAATAAAAGAGGAATTCTTCTTTTGGCAGATTGTATCAATCAGTTATTAAATATATTTCAAAACCCAGCACTTTAAACAAAGAAAATCTTATTCGACATTTCTTTTTTCTTATGTGCCGTGTCCTTTCAGGACGTAGGCGATCATGGTTCTCCACTTCCCTCTATCCCTTGTGGCTCTCAATAATTTCCGTGCCTCTGCCAACTCCCCCAGAACACGTTCTGCCATCCAATTGCTTAAGCCCGCCAGGTATGTCATGCGTTGCTTTGTGGCAGGGGCGATGTCACCCCTGGAATAATAATAATGATAATAAAGGAGAAAATGCTGTAAAACAGAAAACACCAAGTGAAGAGAGGCGTTTTCAATATGTTAATATGCTGTAAAGACTTTGAAATGTAAATGTTACAAAAAGTTAATTTAGAACACGAAATACAATCTTTTTGTAAGTGTACAAAGGATATCAGATTACTAATAGAAAATTACTGGAACAATGATAATTTGGAACTTTTAGAAAAAGAAATGGATTTTAACACTATGAGAACCGAAGTTAAAATACAGGATGTTTTGATCTAAAAGTTATTTTTGAAACAAGACTCTCTGTAGTTTACAAAAAGCGGCAGAGTGGTTAATAAACAATAGTCTTGTGGACCTTGGAAACCAATCGATGAAAAAGTAAATTGTTTACTCGCGGAGAAGTGAAATTGTACTTTGGAAGTATGTCAGTACGTTCGCACTAGAAAACAGATACGTCACCAGTTCTCTATATAAAGAGACAAGCCAACCGGAAGATAGGGAGTTTTGGGTTCGTCTGTCTTCGAATGCAATCGAACTGAGTGGAAAGATGTCCGCTGTATGTTGCTGTGCTGAGGGTGAGGAAGCGAAATACCACCGCTAACATTTAAGTACCGTTACTCCTGCAATTACTAATACTACTACTACTACTATTACGACGACTGAGAACGGGAACATCGAAGGTTTTAGTAGTTGCGCTAAGAACAGGCCCCAAAAAATCTCTCCAGGATCAAAAAAATCACAACGTGGCTGAAGAGTGGCTTCAAATTGACATTGGGAAACGGAGACTTGTGTCTAACTTGTAATACTTGACCATACCAGACCAACAGCCGGTCTGGTGGAGTGTGTGTGTCCAGTCGGTGAGGATACGGTGTTTCCCTTTTCTCTTTTCCTTCTATTCGACCTGTGAGTATCAGATTCACCTAGCCCTCCTTTTTCATTATGTGTCCGAGAAATTTCATCTGCCTCTTCTTTATGTTAAATATAAGCTTCCTCTTTGTTTGCATCTTTCCAAGACCTCATCGTTGCCCACACGCTCGTGCCATGATATCCTTAGCATCCTTCTGTAGAACCACATCTCCGGTGACTCGAGTCTCTTCATCTTTGAGGAGACCGTCCAACATTCGCTGACGCATAGGAGGACAATGTTACGTAGCAGCTCAGTACTCTTTGTCACCAAAGAAATCCTTTTGTCTCTCAGTACTCTGCCCAGCTTTTGGAATGCATGCTTGGCAATTCACCCCGTCTTTGGATCTCAGCGTCGCACCTACCGTTAGGCTCTTAATTTTAATAATAAAGTTCTTAGAATCTGGATCTTTTAAGTATAGATCCAGATAATTGCTCGAATAATAACCGAAAGTACTTCATCAGAAACATGGAAAGTATAGTTAAAAATAAAATTTATTTTATTTTCCACTTATATCACCTAAGGACGGTGTGTACTACAACCGGACCGTGGATAGGAGATAAATCAGATATTAGGGCCCCGGCTAGTGCTTTGTAACCCTCGCTATTTTATCAACGTTTGCTTTTTTCTACCTACACTTACCCTATACGTTACAAATTAAACTAAACACAACTGACCATTAAAAGATGAAAAATTTTCGCGGATTTTGACGTCATTCTGGGGATTGCTTTCTTTTTTTTTTTTTTTTTTTTTTTTCAAGCAAATGCGTGAATCCTAAGCGTCGAAGTTTCACTATGTTTTATCCGTAATGTTGAATGTGTTAAAATATTTCCACTTTTTAACAAGAAAAATCTCAAGTTGCCGCAAAACATTATTGACTTGAATATGGAATAATCTATGATGACACGTCTCTAACTTCTATTTAGATACATTGTATACATATTCAATTTTTCTAGTTGAATTGTTCACCTATATTGCATATGACCCATTATTGTACATAATTAGTTTACAATAAAATTTGTATTTTATATGAATACTACCTCATGAAAATTGAGATGTAGTAGAGTGGGAGGCCTTGTCTCATAGATTCGGAGTGGGGGCACAAGACACTTACACCGGCCTTGATATCCCCTATCAAATTTTAAATCACATATATATATATATATATATATATATATATATATATATGTGTGTGTGTGTGTGTGTGTGTACTGTTTTGAAGATAATTGATTTTCGTGCTGAATGCATTTTTGTTTTGACTGTAAGTTTTAAGCTAAATTTTGATCGGAAATTTTCAATGCGTAAAGTTCGATCTATTTGATTAATATTAATCAAAGACTTACGTACATCGACACGAAAAGAGATTATATCAAAAAGTATTATTGAGTAAAATAAATTATTTTTAAAAAAATTTTTCCATTACGGAATTATTGATGTGCCTACATACAATACATGAAAATATATTAGTTTTCTTGAGTTTTTAACTAAAATGTTCCATTCGTGACAGATGTATATACCTCATTCTCGGTTTTATCCCAACAAATGTTTGTAATAATTCGAGCCATCAATAAATTATAAATAAAATCAATTTGTCAATGTCAATAGAGAATCTGGAATGTCATAGAAAAGGTGTGGCTCTGCATGTCCTTTGTTATGTTTCAAGAAAAATGTTTGGATTTATTTTCTCGTGACTTTCGTTCTTTTAAACAGTTTTAGGATTAATAAGCAAATTATGCCAATGTTTTTCAATAAATCTTCTTGTTTGTACTACATAAATTTGTCAAATTTGACAGACGTTTCCAAAGAAAAACTGCCATTTTTTTCTTTTATTTTTAATCAACTGTCGCAGTAATTTTTATTGAAAAGCCATCTAACCATATTTTTTTAAAAAATATTTCTCTGCCTAGAGGCGCCTCGTCATAATTCAATAGTTATCAAGCTGGTCTCCTATACATTAGTAATGAATTCGAGGCAGACTGGATGCCCCAAACTGGTGGTGATGGGCCAAAACTAAGGATAGGATATCAAAACGGAGTTTAATGAATAAATTCCATTGAATAGTCAAGAGATTGTAAATGAAGCTTTCGTCAATTAATTATAAAAAGAACTGGTACAAATTCATTTTTTACATTCTCTCGTCATTTTATTTGACCCAGACTCTTCAAGTTGACAGACTGTATGAAAATCAGGAGATTTCTTTATAGTTGTTAATGTAACACAGCAAAAACAAGTAACGCATGTTTTGCTAACATAATACCGTAAAATGATAAAGTAAACTTTAGTCCAGATAGACCAGTAGTTTCAGAGTCATTCTCAATTAAGCACAAATTAACAGAAAATGTCTTTCCAAAGAAGGAACCTCCAGGTCTAATAACTGCTAAATACAGTCTTTTATCTGAGTCTTCTTCATAAGAAATTAAGAGGAATATACAGGGAAAAATTCTTTGTATTTCGTGCACTTTCCTCAAATATCCATTGCTTTATAACTGTGATAATACTTTAATAATAATGGTTTATGATAATTAGCATTTGTAAATAATTATAATATTAATTCTGTATATAGAAAATAACTTAATATCGACAATTAAGCGATCATTATATTTTTTAAAAGCGTGTAATAAAGTTGTATCTACTTTTGTCAGTGTATAAGATTTGCATACGTACATTGACAGATTAACCTATCGCTTAGCTTTGGCTTTAGACATGTGTTGCGTCGAATCGTCTCGTCTTCTGGCGATAAAATGATTAAAGTTTGTTATTGATGCAGGTTTAATGAACAGTAAACAATAATAGCCGAATATTTTCTTTATATACTTGAAATCAAAACTGTTAGTATCTTTTCATTTTCTGAAAAAACATTACATTTTTTCGCACATAAACAGAGTCGTCAGTGTTTTATGAAAACTATAACAACAAATTTCATTTTTAAGTCATTTACTTTCGCTGCATACATTTTATGGTTTTATGTGTTAAGATTTAAAAGTTTTTAGTTAATACTTTTCGAGTTTAATTTTTATGTGTCCCTAGGAAGAAATCGTACATGCTTATATAATAGCTGGTCACTCGTATTTGAGGATACACGTCTACTAGGGCGGCTTGCCAACCCAGATTGCAGACGCTCGCTCAGGTACAGCTGTGTTTGCTCAACACCAATAGAGCCCAGCTGTGGTTTATACTGCAACTATGCTGAGCAGACCTTGGTTACCGTTTCTGGGAGAGACCGTATTATCTAGCGTGATCAACACTTTGAACAAGGCCAGCACGCTCAGGCCCTCGACAACGATGACTTGTGGCTTC
>CAHIKZ030004826.1:90000-97500 GCA_903632075.3 Acanthosepion pharaonis
TATCCAGACCTGGACATGATAAAAGTTTGTTGCCGGGACAGATCGCTGGCCACAGGGTGCGAAGACGTCCAGTTGACGCTTGGCGAAAATCTCGTTGATAAATTCCAGATGACATTCGGTTAAGATAGAGATTAAGGACCACACTACGAGTCGTAGGGGTCTGGTCAAGGAAAAGAAAGTAAAGAAAAAAAAAGGAAGATAATTTTTTTCCTTTGAGCGATAATTTTAAACTGAGGCCAGACTAGCCACACCCACGCTGTCGAGCGTTCATTGGCTGAATGGTGGCGTGAGCAATGGGCGAAGGTAAACATATGAGAAGGAGGGGAGGCCTGTTGACGCCTCTGAAGGGATTGATGTGAGATACCATTATGAGAAAGAAGGGAAACCTGTTGACGCCGCCCCCGAGGGGATTGGTGTGAGATACTAATATGAGAAAGGAAGAATTTGGGAGGACGATTCCCTTAAGAACCCCTCTAAAGCAGAATGTAATGGACTTACAAAAATGGAAAGAGTTAAATTTTCCTGTCCGAAAACAAAGAAAATCCTTATTGTGGATTTGGAATTATCGAGGAACCCAAACCACGACAGGCCCACACCCGGTTTTGGTCGGTGTCCATATAAACAGTCACACAGAGTTGGAGAGACGCAGTTCCGAGAAGACAGTAGACGCGGACAGAGTTGAGCTGTGCGCTCGCAGGAAGCTGACTGAAAAAGATCCACGCATTCCGACTTAGACTTCTAACCAAAAACAATTTATTTTTGAAGAACGACTTAGACTCACACCACCAAAACAAGTGTTACGAATATCGACTGAAGACACCAAAAACCATTTATTGAGAAACAACTTAAGATATTAAGACTCGCCTAACAAACGCAAAGTGTCACGTATCCATAGAAGCGGTTCGGGAGAAAGACGCAGTCCTGTATTCAGCAACTAGATATAAAAATATTTGTTATTCTTTTTTAACACATTTGAATCTTTCGAGTTGTTACTTTATTTTCTTTTACATATACTTGTGCAATGTCACCTTTGCTCGAATTCGGCTTGCATTACGGCCCGGCGACTGATTGATTTCTTCTACCTAAGATCAAATCACAACGTGGGTAGGTTAGACTAGAAATCAAAGCAGTTACTTCGGTAACCAGACGTTGGAGGCGAGCTGGGAACGACAAAGCTGATACCGAATCTAACCAGATTCCCATCCGAATCAGCCAAGGGTTAGAACGTGACATTTGGCGCAGCGAGCAATAACAAGTCACATTGGTCGTCACAGGATAGCACGGGGGCAGAGAGGCCGGGGTGACGTCGCATGAGTATCCATTTCAAAAATAACGTTTAAGCAAATATATATATATATATATATATATATATATATAATATTTTCTGTCACATTCATATCACACGTCTCATTCAGTAATCCTTTACCTGAAGTGGCTTTCGAGCCTTGTACTTAGTGAACTTTTTATTATTTTGTCTGGCCACAAATGTTGCTCCTCTAGTGAAGGTCGAACTTACTACAGTATAACAGTGTACGGAAGTAACTTGGTAAACTGTACACCACTGCGAAGAACCTTAGTTTGGCATAAGGCCACAAGTGTTAAGCAACTAGTTAGAATCGAACTCTCTACAGATGTAGATTTAATTAATTTACAGTTGAATTTTCTAAATGTAACCGTAAATTCTATGCTGACAGTTTCTTTTCTCGCACTTCACGCTTGTGGAACTGCCTTCCGGCGTCATGCTTTCCAGCCAAATTTAATCTGCAAAAATTTACATGCAATGTCAATCGCTGTCTACTGTCCTCCTGACTACTATTTCCCCTTCCCGCTCATTGTTAATGTTTCTGTTTTTAATTCTTCCACGCCTTAGTGGCTTTATTACCTTGCATGGGGCGATACCGATTAAAAAAATAGATGCAATGATCAGTGAGCCAGTCAGTGCACTAAGTCGAGGTGCTCTAGTTTCTTGTACATATTCAACAACTAAAATAATCTGCTTATTCATTCTGTCCGTATGATTTATTTCAGAATTAGTTACATTTGTTTAAAGAGACTAAGTATTAAAGTGAAGAGGAAAAATCACCGGGCAAATTGGTGAATGCGAAATGAATTTTCGTTCGTATAGTGATACAACTGCCTCAAGCACTATTCTTTTTGCAAACGAAATTCATTTTGAAGAAAAAAAACCTTTTTTCCGGTTGTTTGACAGGTTTCTCAATATTTCTCTTTTTCTTTTATTTATTTATTTGCAGGACACTTAAAGTTTGTTTGAATAATAACACCATGCCGTATATTCTTGCACTCTGTTAATATTAAGCACACCTACACACCTTAATATATCTGTACTTAACGCATTACACTGAATCAATTAAATCTTTGATTCAAAACGGTTTCAAGCTGATCATTACAACTGGCTTTTCTCACCTTGTTTGTAAAATCACATACAAATACCATTTTATTGATCAATAAAAATTTCGACTGAATGATTGTGGTGAAATCCGAAGAATATTCCCCCAGACAGCACCATCTCCAGTACACTTAAAAGGGGAGGTTAGGGTCACGCTCTGATGCTTGAGGCGTTCCCAAAACGGAAACTCTAGAGGGAACTAGACAATTTCTAGTACCATCCCCATGGATGAGATCCACGTTGTAGCCTTGAGTCAAACCTGAATACATTCAATAGATTCTAATTGAAGTAATACTTTTGCAAAATGTAAGCGATGCATTTTGATTTTTCCAGTTCATTTATCAGTATCAAGTGCATAACACCGAGTAGCCATCATGTAAAATCAGATTACTGTAGTATAAGAGAAATATCTGTGATACACAAAACTGGAAAAGTATGGCTTATTTCTTAATTTTCCCGCTAACTAGAAACTATGAAATATGAAATTAGAATAATATTTGACGAATTCTATTTGCTGGCTGAGAAAGTTAGGCTTCTTACCCGTAACAGTTATAGGTGTTCAAGTTGAGTTAAGCAATATTATTTTTCATTTTAAAATTTAAGCAAGCTCTCCACATTCAGAAGACTGGTGTAATATAATCTTTCTGTCCTAACATTCAACTATTTGGTCTTGTGTTGCACTAATCTTTTAGGCATTGTCTTTGAGATTTTCCAAGTGGCAAATGATCAGATCTGAGGATAAAATTTCCTTTTCCACAGTATGGCTGTTCAGATATAAAATTTCAAATAGCTGTAAATTTGGATCTAAAATAGCTTAGATTATTACGCATTTTCGGTCACTATCAGATGTCAAGTCTTCTCTTGACGTCGACTTGACCTCTCCTAATAGCGGCTAATACTTAACTATTTTAACTACAAGGCAGTTGAAAAAATATCATCAGAAATGTCATTTAAATTAAAGATTTATAACTTATTTTATTATAAACATTATAAATATATTGCATTTATTATATTCACAATATTATAAAATATAATGCTTATAATGCACATGATAGAATATCATAAATGTAATATATGATGTTTATAATATAATAAAATATTATAATATAAATATAATTTTATAATATATGTAATATATATAATGTTTATAATAAATATAATAAAATATAAATCTAATATACATAAGGATATATAAATATAATGACATAATAAATGTAATATATATATATGTTTCTAATAATTAAAATATAAATGTAATATATTGTTTATAATAAATGTAATCTATATGTATGTGTGTGTTTATAATAAACATTTATATATATATATATATATATATATATATATATATATATATATATATATATATATATATTTTATTATAACATTGTACTAGAACCCTAATTTCCTAGTGACCGATGTGTTGACACTACTTTTAATCCGACCGGACGACAGCACAACTCCAGATTTACCAGAAGAAAACATTACTCTTATTCTCATCAAATTACTTCTGAAATGTATAAGAAGAGCGTTTATACAAACGGAACAAGAAATACTGCGCTGTTTGAAAGCTCAGAATTACACACTTTTCACAAAGCCTGTGTGACAAATGTCTTAATACATTTGTTAGAATTTAATATAAAAATAAGTTCCATTTTTTGACTGTCCTAATCCTTTAAATATATGCGATGTGTATTATTGAATGGGCATAATAAATCTACCAATAGAAAACAGCATTCATATATATATATATATATATATATTTGCCAGTATATTGATCACGAGGGGCAGCTATGCTGATGACGTAGGCATTTATATTTGGGATAGGAATGATGAACAAAAAAAAAAAATCAACATTTCATACCAATTGTTCCCAGAAGTAGGACTTAAGATAAAAACTTTTCAAAACAGAATCTATGAACTAGAATTAGAATGAATGCAGTGGTTTCATATACCCTGAATTTAACATAAAAATTCAGAATTTGGAATGAATAAATATTCAACAAATACTGTATATACCGCAATTATAACAAATTTGGTATCGGAAATAAGGAAATTGAACAGAGATCCGGTTACGCTGAGTGAGGTGGGTAGTTTATCAAACCACAAGATTCTACCAAGCCCGAAATATTAATCTAAGAACTTGATCGTGTTTTTAAATAGCCTAGTCCAGCGTTTCTCAGCCCGGGTTCCCCAGAACTCTAAGGTACCGCAAAAAGTCCCCAAGGGTTCCTTGTGTGTTTATCTAAAGTTCGATCTCGAATTAAGTATTTGTGTACCAAATGACGGGCTTAGGCTTCACATTAGAGAAACATGTTACACTTTATCAAATGACTCTGAAAGTAACATTTCTTAGCCCATTTATTGGTTCACAGGACATTGATTTACCTTTATGTCTTTCTATAATTGCCAGTAAAGGATAAAAAAAACTAAAAAAAAACTGATGCAGCAATTATCTGTTTTCTTTCTGTTTACATTTATATTATAGGTATATGAGACTGGTTATTTATGTTTATTTTTTACGTTTGAGTGTAGAATTATTTTTGTGTGTATGAAAACTCCTTGATGAAGTATTATAAACGAACAGTATGAATTTTATTTAACATTACCGTAAAATCTTTCCTTACACCTGTTATTCAAAAATATATATATATATACTACGATAGTTTACCACGTGAACTAAGATGAAAATAAAATGAGAAAGATATGGTATATAATTTTGTTTTTGCGCAAGGGTTCCTAGAAACATGTAATTTATTTTAAGGGTTACGCAAGGGGAAAAAGGTTGAGAAACACTGGCCTATTCAGACCGACTCCCTTATGGGTGTCATGTATGGCATCTGGTTCATTCATAAATGGCTAAACTATACCTGTGGATTTTGAAGAGGACTGTTCTTTGTTGGATCTCGTAGATTGGAGTCACTGAATCCTTAACAAAGAACTTTATCAAATAACAGACAGCACACCCATTGAAGACTATCAACAGCAACAACTAAAATGGATATTCCATTTAACTCGACGAGAAAACAATGACATAATCAAGATGTTGACTTTTCGCACTACCTTAAACAAAAGTTTTGAAAGGAAGCCCCAATCAATTCTAGAAAGAAAAATAACAGTGGACTTGATAAACCTAAACTTGATAAACAGTTTTGAGAAAGATTTTATAACTTTCATCTGACAGTAACAATAACCGTTCAATGAATGCCGAATGTTTCCTTCTAAGGAAATGGTTAATATTCTCATTACAATTACCCTTACGTGATTTCCGTTGGTATAATGAAAAATCCAACATGGTTCTGGAACTAAGGGGACCAGACAAATCAGAAGTGCGCCTGTAATATCTACAGCATTTATTCGATTTGAAGAATTTTTTAATCCATGCCCTTCTCCCGAGGACGTTGCGAAAAGAAATGTTCATATATTTCCTTAGAGCACGCGCACCTCAAGGCGGTGTAATGGTTAGCAAGCTTGTCTCGCTAGAACAATTATGACTGAATAGTGAGTTCGATCCTCACTGGGTGCCCCATACTTTCGGCTTTGTGCCACATCTAAGTTACGCTTGGAAAATAACTATATATTTCCTCAGAGCATTATTACAAAGTGAATGTAACAGAGCTCGATGTTTCTATTGTATGCACCGATAACCGTTACACTACAAGCATACCCTTAACGTAAGTTTAATTTTCTAATATTATGGCGATTTTATTTATGCGTTTTCACTTCGTTGAGACAAATCAGATTGCTATTGCAAGACAAGAGTAACTTGCAATATGAATTTACTTATCATAAATGACCGACAATCTGTTGTTAACTGGGGCAAGAAATGGTCTGTTAATATTAACACTCCCAATACGAAAGTGCTAAAGTTTTCCGCTGAAATGAAGTGGAAAGACTATAGTAAATGAATTTCTAGGTTTGCTTGCTAGGAAAATTGGGTCACTGTGTCATGCTAGATCTTTATCGCCAGAATCTATCTTACACATTTTTAAGCCTACGATTTATCCATGTATTGAATATTGGTGTCACATCTGGTCTGATACCTCTGTTATGTATTGAGAGATACTGGATAAAATACAAAGAAGAATATTTAATGGTATTGATTCTGACCTGGTACCTCGGCTTCAGTAAATTTCCAATCGTCATAACGTAACTTTCCTGCGATTTTTCTATAAATATTTTGCTGCTAAATGTTCTAATGAGCTTTCCTCTATGGTACTTTATGAATTTAATTGTGCTACTAGATTTGCGGAAATTTTTCATTTTAAAGATGAAATGTCGAGATGTAACCGTAAGTTCTATGCTAACAGTTTCTTCTCTCGCACTTCTCGCTTGTGGAACTTTCTTCAGGTTTCTTGCTTTCCAATCAATTTCAAAAAATTAAATGCTATGGCAATCGTTATCTTCTGTCTTTTTAATTACTGTTCTTCATTTGTCATTTCTAGTTAGTAATGTTTTCTTTATCTCATATTCTCTCAAATATCTCTTTGCGTCTCAGTGGCTTTATTGCCTTGGCTATGGTAAAATGATTAGAAAAAAGCGGCCACCCAATATATGCAATCAGTGAATAGGTTTTTTGTGATAAAACTCACATCTTTACTCCAACTTGGACGGCCAAAGATATCCAAGTTCAAGTTGTCACTGATTTCAAAAATCGCTATGACGAAAATACGATGCATCGCGCAAAATGGAAAATACATTGTTTCATATCTCATATACATAGTTGAGATTGCAGTATATATTAAAGTAAAATATATTGATGCTTTTCGCTTTAAAATTACAAAGTCGCATTATGCACCAGAATCTTAGCTCCCTTGATTTAGATTCTACATCTGGGGAGTTGTCGTGGAAACGGACTAACAGTCCCACCTCACCACCGACACTATAGCGAGTGCTCGTTGATGTACAACACGAGAACGTGAACCATGTAATCCGTGCATGGCATCGGGGTTGACATTAGTTGGATAATACTTTTTTTTCCCGTTTTCCGAAGCTGAAAATATGTCTAATTTTTCAAATATGCTGTTTTTTTACTGTTGAATATATCTGTTGTATTTATATTATAATTTATTCTCAACTAACTGGCGCACAATATA